>ML790578.1:271795-335026 GCA_009831015.1 Picea engelmannii | reverse complement strand
AATATCACTGACATCCGCTATGTCACCACTTCAGTCAATGAACGTATGAGACACCCTTGCTCTCTCTGTGATTCATTAGCTCATTTTACATACCAGTGTCCTATGATCCTTGAATACAGGCAACGTCAATTGGCCCTGCTTCATCGACCCACAGAGGCGATAATTGACGTTACCTCATCACTAGAGGATCTTCATGTCATTTCTCCTGAGCCCGAGGCACTCCCAACACCTCTGTGGTTCTTAGATGACGCATCTAAGGATTCATCCCCCAACCCTCCCAACTCTCCTACCCATTTTCCTTCAGACACTCTCCACCCAACCACCACGGGTACCCCTCAGTACTTCAACATATGGTTTATGTCGAGTGAACCCTCACCATCTGCATCAGGGGGCAACCACACTATCACCAAGATCACTCCTCATGACCCCTTGTATTCCCGATGTTTCCAATGCAACGAGGAAATACTGGAAGAGATAAACCACCCAGACTCTCCCTGGGATGCGCTACATCACTGCGCACTCTTCTCTCCACAGGAAGTCCCCATGCCTCCTAACCAAAACCCCATTTACACAATCGAAACCAAGGATTTTATCCCATTAGGGCCTATCGATTGGTTCAACAATCCCATTCCTGCCCCTGATGATTTTGAAGAAGGTAATATGGCCAACATTTCCCCCACCATCAAAATCGACATTTCCATTAAAAATGGCATCGTCGAAGAAATCATCATTGGAGCTGCTTGCACTCCTCAGGAAATCAACGCATATAAAGCCCTCTTCTAGGAATATAGGGATATTTTTTCCTGGTCATGGACGGAAATTCCGGGACTCGATCCCTCTACTGTCGAACATCGCATCGACACCTGGCCCGACATCACACCAGTTCGCCAAAAACAACGACCGGTACACCCATCCAAAGCCGCGGCTATCAAAGCCGAAATTGAGAAAATTATGCGCTGTCGGGTTCATTTACCCCATCGCTTATACCTCATGGGTTTCCAACCCTGTACCCGTCGAGAAAAAATAGGGCACTATCCGCATTTGTACAGACTTTCGAAATCTCAATAACACATGTCCCAAAGACAACTTTCCAATGCCTTTCATCGATCAAATTATCGACTACTGCGCTAGCCACGAGGCTCTCTCCTTTATGGATGGATTCTCTGGCTCTAAACAAATTCAAATCCACCCAGCCGATCAGTATAAAACCGCATTCACTACCCCATGGGCTACTTTTTCATATCGTGTCATGCCTTTCGACTTAAATAATGCCAGCACAACTTTCCAGTGGGCGATGACATACATCTTTCACGATCTGGCTAAAATCATCCTCGCCTACTTGGACGACCTCACGACTCGATCCAAGAAATGCACCCAGCATCTCGATGATTTACGAATCATCTTTCAACAGTGTCGTTAGTACAACATCCACTTGAATCCTCTCAAATGCGTGTTCTGTGTCACCGCAGGGTGCCTCCTCAGTTTTATTGTTTCCCAAAGCGGTATTACCGTGGACCCCCTCAAAGTCCAAGCTATCACTGAAATTCCACCTCCTCAGAATTTATGGCAACTTCAGAGTCTTTAGGGCAAAGCTAACTTTCTGAGATTCTTTGTCCTAGATTACACCATACGCGCACATGGTTTCCTTCACTTACTACGTCACGACATCCCATTTCACTGGGACGACCACGCCCAACAGTCATTTGACGATCTTAAAGTAGCACTTTCAAATGCACCTTTAATCAGTGCACCTAACTATAATCGTGACTATATCCTCTACGTATCAGCATCAGCTGTATCAGTATCCGGCATCCTCGTCCAGCTCGGAGATGAAAATCGTAAACATGTCATTTATTACGTTAGTAAAAACCTCTCAGGGCCGCCCTTGAAGTATAAACACGAAGAGAAACTTGCTCTTGCAGTTGTCCTCGCAGTCCATAAACTGTGCCATTACATTTTTCTTCGCACCACAAAGGTCGTCGCAGATTCCAACACTATGTAGTACTTGCTCAGTCGTCAGCAAGTTAGCGGAAAATTCGCTAGTTGGATCGTTATCCTTCAGGAGTACGACCTCAAGTTATCAACACCTAAGAGTAAGAAGGCCCTCATTCTCACCGAACTTGTCACGACCCTTCCCTCTAACACCACCAGTGCCCCCGTCAAAACTGACTTTCCAGACGAACATCTCTTTTACATTACTTCGGATGATCCTTGGTACGACGACCTCCTCGTCTACCTCCAAAATCAAAATTTTGGTAACCACCTTTCACGAGATGATCATCGACATATTCTCCATCAGGCCCCCCGCTACCTTATCATCGGAGACATCCTATACTGGCGGGGCGTCGACACCATTCTTCGTCGGTGCCTGACTATTGACGAGGCTGATAGAGTCTTAAATGACTGCCACAACGGTGCATGTGGGGGCCATCTTTTGGGTATATCCACTGCTCAAAAGATTATCCGAGCCGATTACTTTTGGCCTACCTTGTTTCATGATTGCATTCATGCCGTGAAACGATGTGAGCAATGTCAGCTCTACGCCAACAAAGCCCTGGCTCCTCCCACTCTTCTCCACCCTGTCATTATAGCCGACCCTTTTTGCAAATGGGGCATCGACTTTATGAATTATCCACCCTCCAGCAATGGTCACAAATACATCGTTGTCGCCGTTGACTACTTCACCAAATGGGCCGAAGCTATGCCCACTTTCAACAATACCGCTGACACTGCAACACGTTTTTTCTTTAACCACGTCATATCATGCTTTGGAGTACACCTCCAACTCATTTCTGACCATGGGAAACACTTCAAGAACGAGATCTTCGTCGAACTCTCATCTCGGTTAGGCTTCTCTCACGAGTTTGCCTCACCATATTACCCTTAGTCAAACGGACAAGTCGAGGTAGTTAACAAAGTCCTCAAGACCATGTTATAGCGCACGGTCAATAAACATAAAACCAATTGGCATCATATGTTATTTTCTGCATTATGGGCTTATCGAACAGCTGTGAAGACCGTTACCAGTTTCACTTCGTTCCATTTAGTCCGTGGGGTCGAGGAAACTCTTCCCATCGAGTGTGAAATTCCCACCTTATGCACTGCAATTGAGCTATTACCTGACACTGCTCCAATAGAGCAGTGCTTCCTGAACTTGGAGTCTCTGGATGAAGATCGTCGATCTTCCTTACAGAACAACGAGGAAGCTAAAAAATGATCCAAGGCTACCTTTGATCTCCATGTCAACCTTCGATCATTCCGCGAAGGCGACCTCCTCCTAGATTATGATATCGCTCATGATACCTTTGGCCACAGAAAATTCGAATCACTTTGGCATGGCCCTTACATTATCCAACATTTCCTCACCAAAGGCGCATACATCCTGGCCTCCCCCGAAGGCCTCTCTCTCAAGGAACCCGTCAATGGGTTGTATCTCAAGAAATTTTATGCTTAAAAGTAGTCATTCTACTTTAGGTTATTTCTTTTTCTAGCGTTTTTAATCTTTTTTTCCCTCCCCTCTTGTCTAAACTATCCTTTGTTCTATTGACAGATGCTTCCTCCACTAGCCTACTACATCAGTTACGCTGATGGCACCAGCCATTGGACACAAAATCTCACTTCGGCTGCTTGGGCTCTCTACACCCCCTCACATGAAATGCTCCATTCAAGCGGCATATGTTTGGGGTCAGCAACCAACAACCAAGCCGAATACACTGCTGTCATTGGCCTCCTGGCCGACGACCAACATCATTATATTCGTCACCTTAGCGTCTTCCTCGACTCTCAACTAGTCGTTCTCCAGCTCAACAATGTGTACCGTGTACGCGATCCGTGCCTCTTTCGCAAATACCTGCAGGTTAGGCTGTTATCTTGACATTTTGATTCCATTACATTTACACATATTCCAAGACAATTGAATCAAATCATAGATACCCTAGCTAATATTGTGTTAGACTAGCATATATCACATCAAACTTCCTCTACACATACATAAACATATCACACAACCTGTCACAGCATATATATAGAATGGACGTCATCAACTCATCAGTAAAAAACATCTAGACAAAATATGGATTTCAAATATGTATACTCATGTATATATAAAATCCCATCAGGCCATCTGAATGTTTACATACAAGAATACATGTATCTGCAGGCCAATGCAACACCTCGGTACAAAAAATGGGCTCACTAGCCTATAAACAACAAAAAAAAGATATACATCATGCACCACTCATGGTGCCTCTATCATGCCACCATCTGCTCCTCCCTCAGGCGGTGGTGGACCACCACCACCTGCCTTAGGTGGTGGCGGTCCACCCCCTCCAGGACCCTCCTGCCCCGGCGACATGTGTCCACTCGTCATAGCAGCAAGCACTGCTGCTCATCGCACTATGGCCCGCCATGGTGGCGGTACCCCCACACACTGCTCCAGGAAACTCTTGTCCTAGATGCACGTCCACATGCCCTTAGGCACATCCTGTAAAACCATCTCCAGACGACGACGTATATCATCAAAATCCACTCCAGCCACTGCCGGAGGAGCGTATGATGGCCCCGCACCTGGGTCATCGAATCAGTGCCTCCTCGCTGCCCTCTCTGGCTCAGATGGTCGCCCCACGGCATCCTCCCGCCGACGTCTCTCTCCCCACGATAGTCTCTCTGGCTCCCGACGAGCCGACGCTCTCTGCAACTCTACCTCACGCCCGCGAGGTGCCACATCTGCACATACAAACAAACAATAGATAATATCAACATCTATATCATAAACATATGGAATACTATCTCAAAAAATACAAAAAAATACATATCTACATCATTAATCAACATACCTCGATGATCAAAAATCTCCCTAGGAGGTAGCACCATATCTAGATCATCCCGGAAGTCCACCTGGGCATAGGGGTACCGCAAAATCACCTGCGGCATCTGCTGCCATACCTACGCTGCCTCCGTCGAAAATAAGTGGCCCCCTTTTTCGCCACCATGGTGAAGCAACACAGTCGACCACCGCCTCAACCATGGCTCTCGTGCCCTAGGCACACTCAAAAGGATCCTCAGGCGCAACATCAGCACCCTCTCTAGAAACCAGGCCACTAGGATGGACCCAAATGCAAACTCTCCTGCACCAGTAGACCGACAGTGGTCCAACTGCACCACCATCCACACATGCAGCGTCATCCCCCAAGCAAAACGCTCGCCGGCCAACACTCTCTCCAGCACCAAAAGCTATCCCCCACTAATCCACTGGGTCTCCAGTGACCCATATACCCGCACAATCATCGCTGCTATACAGCGATGCGCCAGGGAATCTATCGCCGATATACTCACCATCGTCCCGGACATAAAGTCATGACTTGAACAATATCTCTGGCCTATATCGGAAAGAAAAGTAGTCCTAGGAAGCACCGACTCTGCCGGTAGGGGCGTTCCCCGAAAGGGGAGCCCAGTCAAGAAATATACATCCTCCACCACAGTGAAGGGGATCTGCTCTCCTCGCACGAGGAAGCAGTGCAACTCTAGACTCCACATCTGGATCAGGAACTGTAATAAGTACTCCTATGCCCATATCAACGGGCACTCAAAGAACTTTAGCAACCCACAGGTTTCCAAAGTCACATGCACACCGGGCTCCTCAATAGCCACGACATCTCACAACTGGGCCCAGTCTCGCTCTCGCCACCGCACTGGCATCATCACCGCCGTCCACCTGCAGACAACATAGAGCCCTATGTCAGCTCAAGAAACCATCCAAACATCAAAAGACTCATTTCTTTTACACCCCAACCTTGCCTCCTAGGTGCGGTTTTGTTACCCACAGGTGCTCACACATGTGCGCCTATTCACTACACAGGTGTGCACGCATGCACACCTGCTCACTACACAGGTGCACATCAGTGCACACCTATTTGTTTCATAGGTGCACCCCTATGCGCACCTGTTCACCATACAGGCGCACCGAGGTGCACATCTGTTCAACCCACAGGCGCACACGGGTGCGCGCCTGTTCAACTCACAGGCGTGCCCTTCGGGCGTGCTTTAAATCCCCTCTACCATGCTCCCATGCACATATATCCGGTGGGCAGGCACGCACATATGCGCTCCTATCACCGAATCTCCCGTGAATGTGGGGCCCACACCCCCTAAATACCTCTGTACGGCCCTCTGTATAGCCCCTGCCCAAAAATTGAAATCCTATTTCTATGTAGGAGGATCAGACCACTAACCTGAAGCTCGCTAAACACCAATCGGATGCCTCGCCCTCTCTGAATCTCCAAATCTCCTCTGAAAAATTCTCGTCCAGTCACTATTGTAGCAGGTACAAATGAGGTGACAATGTGGGCCCTACAACTATATATAGGCCTTTTGCCAAACTTCCACTCACCATTCCGGGAGCTCACGGTGTCCTTTTTTCAATCTATCTTCAGCCACGGGATCAACATTCTGTCATCTACATCACAACAGTTCTTGGGCCTCTTTTCATCCTGATTCCCCAGGGCACCTTTTTTATCCATGGTCAGGTACGCATGCCCATATTTCACGCTTATCAGATACATGCTCATATCTTCAATTCTTTTCAGATATTGTTCACTTTGGGTATTTGGTTTTCATGTGTGCAGGTACTTGATCATCATCCATCGACACAACCCCTTCAGGTATATACTCAGCACTGGGATGTAGTCTTTCCCGCTATATCGCATTTACATTTCCAGTCACACCCTCTGATATTGGCCTCTAGGATCCCCATTCCCGGTTCTGCAGTACCCACGCCTCCATTTGCATCTTCGGTACTGTTACCCGGTAGCATTCTTCCCCACATGAGTTGTCCCATTCATAGCACCTTTTGTCACTTTTTGACACTCATACTGTTTTTCATTACCCTTTAGGGATGGGAGTCCCAATAGTCTTTCATCATGTCGCGAATCAACCAACATACTCCTCCTCATTTTGCTAGCTTTCCCACATGGACTCCCAGATTATCTCTTCACGGTTCTATTTTTTACCTGCACCTCCACAATATCATGAACCCTCCATTTCATCCACAATCAGTTTGCCCATCTACGCACCTACCTTCATTTCACCTACCTCATACAGAAACTCACCAATGGGGCCCCCACCCTTCATCATTTTTCCAAGCGCATTATGCCCTACGTGGGCCACCCATATCACACTGGGGCACCCGTTTCTGTATTTGTACATTTCTCCCCAATTATTCATTATTTATTGTACGAATGCCTTTCTTTCCAGTCCTTACATTATCTTTTTGTCGTCACCTTTGGCGACTTGCTTCTCTCCTTTTGGCCAAATGCAACCCATGTCACCCTTGGTTGGAGCATTACTTATCATCTACCCTTGCCGACATTGTCCATATCTTCAAAGTACCCCACAGGTCACTTACCTCTACCTTCTGAATTCGTTCACCTTGTCCCGCCTCTGGCACAACTTATCATCGGTCTTGTCGTCCCCCTGACACTCGACCTCGTTACACGGTTGCGGCCACTTTTTATCTCATACATCCTCCAACCAAGGGCAGTATTGAGTCTTCCCACTTCTTGACTTCGTCCATGTACCTCTGCCACTTCCTCACCTTAGTATATTTCATGAAGCCCTTTTCTTCTGGGAGTCACGTCCCCTTTTGTCGATATCAGCACCATTTTCCGGAAGGGTGACAATATCTTGATTCTCATTCTCCACTCAATGAGAGATCTCGGATGACACAGGGTGAAACACCATTTCTCCCTACTGTCGTTGACCCCTGTAACATTCGAAGCCAACACTTTCTCATGTTACGGTGGGTCTTACTTTGCGACTATTGCAGTTAGTTCTTTTATTTGCCGAAGACCTCTGAACTTGGTAGGGCTATCAATGCCCACATCATCGCTGCTACTTATTACCATGATCAATGCCTACTATTCAGAGCATGTTCATTTGCAGAATTGTCTTCTGCCTCTATCACAACCACCCCCATGGGCACTGCAGTTGTCTACACCAACACTTCAGTCATCTTTTTCCAGCATTACATGACACGAGCATGGGGCATGCCCGCCTCGTTTGTACACAGTTTTCTATTTTATACACCTCATGGAAGATCGGGTCCTACCGGTTCCTTTTTTCTCCAACAGATCACTCTAAACGATCCCACTATTGCTCTATCTTACAACAACATTCTCAGTAGAAGAAACATTGATGGATTTCGGCTATACGTATGCTCCTAACCTCATCCATCAGGGGGCATCTGTTATCACTGAAATTTTGTCATCACATGGTTACAAGAACTCAACATCGTCAAATAGTAATGAAGTCATTCATGGCCCTGAATTAATGTCATAGCATTCAAAAAAGGTCAAAAACTATACAAAGTAGTGAAAACTTGAAGAGCGCTTTGCAGACGTTGGGCGCGCGTGCACATGCGCGGAACAGGAACGTAGAAAGTGCGCATATGCGCACGATGTGCTACTATTAGCGCAAAAAGTTGTGCACCTACTAAACGACGCATTTAGGAATGTGTTTAGCCTCCCAACCACTTATGTTTCAGCTCCCAAGCCGATTTGACCTCCAAATCCGGGCTGGATCCGAATGGTGGGCTAGTCAAAGACCTAAAAATGCCCTAAATGGCCTCTTTTCACACTACAAAGTAGTTAAACAAAATCCCAAAGAAATGCTATAAAAAGCCATGAATGCACCTCATTTTCTCAAGGAATTCAAAGTAATGTTATGCTGCCTATATTGTTTTAAGGACTCCATCCTTGACAAAAGCACATTGACACCATTACATTGTGCAATCCATCTCACCATTGAGTGGATTTGCAAAGAGTTCTTTCATCACCATTTTCATTTTCTTTGTTGTAAGAAGAGATACTAGTGAGGGTCCAAGAGCCTTCCCTTGGAGGAAGAAGGGACTCATAGTCCCCTTTCTTCTTGGTGCTTTGTTTTCATCAATAGATCAAGCCTCAAACATTGGTGACATGGGTCTTTTTGTTCTTGTTATCTCTATGTCCCTATGCTTATGATTTTAGTTTTTATTAGTTTATTTCTTAATTATAGTTTTGTTTTTTCTTTCTCTAACTCTTTTCTCTACAGTTGTCCTGCTCAGCAGACCCAACTGAGCTTGCAAGCACCTCTTATTTGCTCACCAAGGTGACGAAAGAGGCGCAACAACCGTTAAAGTTGAAGCTCTCCTTCGACGAGCTCAATAAGACACAACGAAAGCCACCTAGGCTTTGGCACAAGTACAAAGTGTACTTCTAGAACAAAAGAGTAGGGAAGAATGGAAAAATATTTCCCTGGAAGTGAAGTGGGAGGAAGAAAAAGCATAGTTACAGCAGATCAAGGACCAATTGCTAGAAGAGAAACTTGAAGTACAGGAAAGGGTTCACAAAGCACTTTTCTCTGTGACGACCATAGAAGTAAAGATTCAAGAATGTGTCCCACAACAGGTGGCACAAATGGAAGAAGTAATCCTGTAACCTCAGTAGCGCATCATAGATATGGAACTTCATACCATGCCCGAGATACCTCAAGAAGTAAGAGACCTAAGGGAGGCAACTTCTCGGAGCACGGTTGGTCAATTAAAAACCTTTGGCTTGGAATACAAGCAGTTGAGTGCAAAAAGCACCCAGACTTACGATAACCTCGCAGAGAATCCTGAGTTGTGGGCATTAGAGGCACAAATCCAAGAAGCAAAGCAACATGCATATACGCTACAGGCATAGTTGAAGGCCTTGATCCCAGTTGAACGTATGAAGAGATTTCTAGAACAATGCACTGCCCAACAATAGGTATAAACGCTGCAAAGTAAAGTGATGGAAGTCTCCCAATGACTTCAATCAATCCAAGAAAAGGCATGCCAACTGGTCACTGAAATTGAAAGCCAGGGAGTCGATCTTGAACAGGTTTTCATCAATGCAGAACAACACTTGGAAGGGCTAGTCAACGATGCAGTGATCCAAGAGTTCACTGAGCAAGTGGCTGTCACACTCCAGTAGGTCGAAGTAGCTCAAGCCAATATTGAGGCATTCAAGGTGGAATTGATCAAACCAGAGTGACTCGGGACAAGTCACAGGTGAGTGTTGGGGTTATGTTGTACCTTGACCAAGCTTTGAGGAACACTTGGTCATATTTGATCGTTTTGCACTTCGACACCCTATCAAAGATGGAGCTCCAGGTGAAGTAGAGATCATGGGATCTCAATCCAATTTGGGCCTCTTTTAGGGTTTTAGGTTAATGTAATGGGTATGGGATGTCGGCCCATGGGTTTACCCATGTTTAGGCCTATTTTGTAAAGTATAAATAAGTAGCTAGGCAATGTAAGAGAGGAGAATAAGCTAAGTGATAGTAAAGGTTGTGTGTATACTATGTGACTAACTTGCAGAGCTGAGTGCAAGTGTTGTAAGTGTTGAGTGCATGGATTGTAAGAAGGCTCTATGCTAGATATAATTGGGGAAGTAGGATTTTGAGAGGTGCACACATGTATCCTGTCCTATGCAGAGTACAATTTTAAGCTCTATGTTGTAATCAGATTTACCAAAGCTAATAAAGAGGAAGAAGACTTTGTGGACGTAGCCCCAGGGTGGGGGTGAACCATGGTAAACCTATGTGTTGTGCTTGATGCCTCGATCTAATGTGTTTGTCTCTTTCCATGTGTTGTTCTTTGATATGATTATGCTATGTGATTTTCTATGATATAATTAGATAGATCTACTTTGATTTGTTCTTCTTAGATGTATGGATGTAGATCTGACATATATGAAAGTGCTGAGTGCTAGACCTATTTTGTTGTTTCTAAGTGCTAACTTAACCTAGATTTAAGTGAATGTTGCGGTGCTCTGCCCCATCTATGGAGTGCCATGAGGGTTAA
The DNA here is from genome assembly GCA_009831015.1 of Picea engelmannii. Classification (NCBI taxonomy): domain Eukaryota; kingdom Viridiplantae; phylum Streptophyta; class Pinopsida; order Pinales; family Pinaceae; genus Picea; species Picea engelmannii. Next base: position 324,165 of record ML790578.1, on the reverse strand, counting down.
ATAATGATGAATGATCTATGCTAAAGTGTTTTCTAAGTGCTATAATCACATATCTGTGTCCCAGCTAAGGTTGCAGACACCTGAGTCCTGCAACCACCCCTGCCTCTACCTCGGGTGAGACTTCATCTGCTTCGCAGGTGTTGTCGAAAGGGTCGATAGTTAGGGTTTTGTTGGTGCATTGTTGAAGCATTGAACCCCAGGTCTTCCCTTGTGCCAATAGGGTTCTACCAAAAATTGACTCAAGAAAAACATATATCTGGCCTGATGTTCGTCAGATACATCAACGATCCAATGAATGTCTATATAGTGTAGCATCAACCAATTATAACGAACTACCTACCGGGAGCTTCAACTTAGTTTCCATGGGTGTGTTCATGGATTTACACTCCAACATATCAAACCTATTCAGTATTTCATTTATATATTTCCCTTGGTTAAGGAAGATCTTCTCTGGGCACTATCAAACTTCGAGACCTAGGAAATAGTGCATCAAGCCTAGGTATTTCATCTCTAATTTTGCAACGAGCTTCTTCTTACAATATGTGATGATATTTTCTTCCCCAATTAATAATAATTCATCCACATTTAGCAGCAATACAACTATCTCATCATTCATAACCTTGAAGTAAAGGTTAGAATCAACTTTACTCTAGGTAAAGCCCAAGATCGTAAGGAAATTGTCAATTCTTCCATACCAATCTTAAGGAGCTTGTTTCAATCTATATAGAGTCTTCTTCAACTTGCAGACATGTGTCTTTCTATATTCAACCTCAAAAAAAAATTTCACATCCCTTTGTACCAATCTGGTACACTTGCTCAACTGCAACTCAATCTCCACAATCATGTGCTAGATCTATGTGCTTTCTGCAAAGAACTATCTGTCTCACTTCCTGAGAGTAAGTCCTCTCCTCTTTATACAACTGTTCCTTCTGGAACTGGGACTTTGCACCTATAGCTTCTCTGAAGCTGAGAATGACTGCTTTATTCTTACTATGGCTACTGAAATCTGAGAGTAACTCCTCTACTCTATCATGAAAAAAAAAATCATCTGAAATTGAGAGTGGCTCAATAAATAGCACTAAAATTATCTCTTCGTCTTCCATGGAGGTAACTCTATATGCTATTGTAGTCATGTCTCCATGGCCGGACTAATGTACTGCATTAGTTGGCACTTTGAGATAACTCACTCTCAAATATAGGGACTGCTCCCCCTGAATATCATAATCATGGTTGTTCTAGTTGTCTTCATGGATACTGGAACTATTTATTCAATTACTGGAGTAAGTGTCTCATCATAGTATTCTCCCTCTTTCTGGGAGAATCCTCTGGAAACACATCAAGCTTTGTACATATGCAACATGCTTGATCTATTAGATCAATCTTGGAAGTCAACACTGACTTCCCTTCTATTCTGACGGAAAAATCCATATCCCAGTATTTTTGACTGGCTTCCTCCTCTGTCACTGAAAGAAGAAAATATTCTAAGGAGATTTAATATCTCCTAGAAGATATGATCTAGTATTCTCATAGCATCTGTCTCCCAATTCTAGAAGATGTCTCTTCATCTGATCCTTTCCGAGATCAGGCTTACTCTTGATTTCTTCTAAGTCTACAAGGACTTCATCATCTCTTACAGGGTATGCTTGGTGTTGAATACCAAGTCTAAATATGAAAAGATGAGTCAGAATTCAAGTGAATTCTTCTTCCTATCAAGGTGATTTCATTATTCTTTGAACAAGTCTACTATGAGTTCTTGTTCTAATGTTTAATCATATTTGGAGCCTTCTTCTCTTTACAATCAATCTCCATATGAGATACTCTGGATTTCAAAAATAGCTTCTTCTTCATCTTCTTTGGTACATGAATGTATATGGTCATGTACATAGTGTTTTTCATGTCTCATATAATATGTTTCCTTCTGTAACCTTCACTATAGCTTCCTCAGGGTTATCACCTGTGACCTGAAACAAGGTCAACAAAACAACAAGAAAGAATAATACTCCTTTGATAATAATAAAACAATAGCACAAATAATCGTCACAATAGCTCCTTTAGAGCTATCACTTGTGACCTGTCTTAAGAAAAGATCAAAAGTAATAAATACACTATGAAATGAGATCAACACTCTTCTAGTGTTGTGATCGAACATTCCTCCATGGTAACTTGGAACCAACACAAGAAGTTTCTCCTAGAGGAGATGTTAGTTGTATCTGGTAAATGATTACATTAAGCTCACATGCTACCAAGTATAAAACTTTTCAAAGATTGTTATCTCAACTTTAGTGTTTACTTTGACATGAGGTATTTATCACACTTGACATGTACAAGTTTGAATCTTATCAACTTTAATCAATTAAACTTGGAACTTGGAGTCTTGCCCTCAAGAATGAGTGTGTTTCTTTTCTTCCAAGTCTCCTTCACTCAGGATGACAAGTGGTTTCTTCAACCTGTTTTTTGTACTAAGGCAATATGCTATCTTTACATAAATTTAAGTTAGAGAATAAACTCTATAAACTCAACTTTGATCAACCCTGATAATTTTGTCCAATGGTTAGTATGATATACAACCTATATGTTTATAAGGTCAAAATAATTCCATAACAAATATATTCATATCAATATAATCAAACCTGGGGTGGATTGGTCTTCTGGATATGTTGGATCTGAGATCCTTCTGGATCTATGATAGGATATCCTTTCTCCTAGAAGTACCTATTGGACAACTGAGAGGGGGGTGAATCAGTTGTCACCGTGCTTAAACAAATATGCTTCTTTTAAAATATTTACAAGGCACTCAATGATGATCACAATAATGCAGGGAAATGAACAATGGCACATTCAACATCAGTCACATATATGAGAAACACAGAGATAGATATTTCCCAAGGAAACCTGTACAGGGTAAAAACCTCTTCTTCTTTATATGATAAGTATTATTTACATTCTTTACATTATCATACATTTGAGAACCAACTCATTGTGAGGCTACAACCTCTGTTTTGCAAGATGCAACTTGCTGAGAGCACCATCTCTCTGTTTTTCTCTAGCACCCACTAGAAGGAAGCACCAAATCCCTGGTTTCTCTAGCACCAACTAGAAGGAAGCACCAACTCCCTCTGTTCAAGCACCCACTTAAAACTCTGAGGACACCAGTCCTCCCTAGCTCCTCCCAACCACCCTGAATTATAATTCCTTTGTTACTAAAACTTATTACAGTGATATAAAGTTACTCAGTGTCTTACCAACCTTGTGACTGTTCTGTTACACTGCTCTGCCTTGTCTGCATCAGTTTCTTCTGCACGCACCTTGCACTTTCTGTTCTTCTGCCTTTTATGCTCTGTGCACCATATTCCTTCAATGCACCATTCCTCAACTATGCATTTCTGCTCCTGCACTCTGCCTCCTTGCACACCCCTGAGTTCAACTAAACCATGACTCACTTCTGTTCTTTTTGTTCAACATCCTTATAGTCTCTGTGCTCTTTGTGCATGCAATATTCGCCATGCCTATGCATGCTCACTCCATACCAAATTCCTCCACATCTCGAGTGCTCTGCCTCATCATTATCATGACTCTTCAGCTTCTTCAACAGTTTTTCCCACGTGTTTAGCATCACTGGGTGTTCTATCTAGATTTCCCAGCTTCTCTGGCAGTTGAGGCTCTTTGTCTTCTCTGTCTTCAATGAGCTTATCCTTTCTATTTTTAGCTACAGAATTCAATGCTCATCCACCTGTCAATCCCTCTAAGAGTTGTCTTCCTTCACTAGACGAAGTTTGGAGACTCTTCATCTCCTTTTCCGATCACACAGAGGTCTCTTCAAATTCTCTGGTAGACAACATCAATGGTTTCTGGCAGTTTCACTGTGTCGTGCATCAGTAGCCCTCCGATCGTGCTCATGTTCACCTCCATCATTGGATTAACTTTGATGGTTTCTTGTGTTATTTACCCATTTTGCACTTTCACAATTCAGAGATTCTACGATGAGACATCTTGAGTCTCCATGTCATGAGTTCCGAAGCTCCGAAACTGATCCAGGTGGATATCAGTGGCCACCCACCTTTTCCGACTGGCTCAAAACTGTTTTCTGGCAATTTTGGCAATTTACTTTTTTTAGCAGGTTTTAACTTCCGAGGCCATTTTGAGGGCCTAAATGAAGGTTTTTCAAGATCAACGGTCCATGATCTTGATGAATCTATGGTCCAGATTTCATCGTGAATTCGCATCTCGCGATTCCTTCGATGGAGGTTCTTGTCACTCCAAGTTGCGATAGGCGAAACTCCAAAATGGAGCTTAGATCAACGGTCCACATCTTTTGGTGTATTGATGGTCAGGATCTTTTCATGATTTCACAAGTCTTCATTGTGTCTGCATCAGGATTTTGAGATTTCACGAACTCGCTTCACCTTGCACTTTTAAAGATCGTGCAGATCATCTTGGATCCTATGATGGTCGATTCCTCACACTCGGATCTAACGCCCAAGATCTATCCTCCGTATCTGCATGCTCTTCTTGTCTACATTGAGATATGACAGTCATTGGTAATTCTGAATTGTTGATCCAACGATCACTGTTGCTGCTGATCATGCTGATCTTTTCCATCGCTATTCTTGCCAACAATCCTTTGCACTATCTCTTCTGAGCTTATTTGAATCTTCTCTGTAGCATCTTCTCATAATGCCATCAATGAAAAACATTCACTGTCTGAATTCCCATCTATTACATACTTTCTATACTCATGCCATCTTCATTGTTGTACTTGCCATCAATGACAAGCATTCACTGTCTGTTAAATATTTTCCAACAATCTCCCCCTTTGGCATTGATGGCAACTCAAGCACCCACATGCATTTAGACTCTCCTCCTGGACTCTTTTCTCCCCCTTTGACATCAATGTGAAAGAAGAAACATGCTCCCCCTGAGTTTTTACAGTACATACTCCCCCTGTCAACTAAGAGCATCTTGGAAATACACTAGATATTTAATAAGTACTCCCCCTGACCAGGTGAACATATTAGACACAAGAAATTATAACCCCCAACTTTTGACGAAGATATCCAAAAGGGGTCACTACTAATGGTTTAGTAAAGATATCAACAATCTATTATGTGGAAGGAATATAATTCACCTAAACAATTCTATTTGTAACTTGTTCTCTGAGAAAATGGTACTTTATTGGAATATGCTTAGTCTTGGAATGAAGAACAAGATTCTTGGAGACACTAATGGAACTGGTGTTATCACAGTGAATTGGAATGGGATCAGTGTAAGTTACCTTCAAATATGCAAGAGTTTGTATCATCCATAAAATTTGTGTGCAACAAGTAGCAGCAACAATGTATTCTGCCTCTGTAGTTGATAATGAAATGGATCCTTGATTTTTACTAAGCCATGCTACTAATGAGTCACCCAAAAAGAATGCTCCTCCACTAATTCTTTTTCTCTCATCAACACAGTTTACCCAATCTGCATCTGAATAAGGAGTTAACTAAAAATTATGATTTCTGGGATACCACAGACCATAAGTCATTGTTCCCTTCAAATACTTGAATATCCTTTTGACAGCTTTCAAATGACTCTGTTTAGGTGTAGCCTGATATCTTCCTACCATTCCTACTGCATGCATTATGTCTGGGCAATATGCTATGATGTATAGAAGGATGCCTATCATTGATTGATATGACCTTTGATCAACATCAGGTGAATCATCATCCTTGCTTAATTTACATACAGTTACCATAGGTGTACCCACAGGTTTAGAATCTTCCATTTGAAAAAATTTCAACATTTCTCTTAGATATTTTTCTTGAGAAATGAACATCCCTTCAGACCTCTGAGTAATTTGCAGACCAAGAAAAAATGACAGTTCTCCTATCATAGAAATTTCAAATTTAGACTCCATGGCAGAAGCAAACCATTGTACCAATGAATCCTTATTACATCTAGAGATGATGTCATCTACATAGACCAATACGATGATAAAATCATTATCCTCTGTTTTAATATACAAATTGTTGTCAATTGTTCCTCTCTTGAACCCTTTGTCTTTGAGATATGTATCAAGTCTGTGATACCAGGCTCGAGGGGCTTGTTTTAAACCATATAAATATTTCTTCAGCTTGCATACTAAGTCAGGGTTATCAAACAGTTTGAAACCCTCTGGTTGTTCCATATAGACTTCTTCACTTAAATCTCCATTTAGAAAGGCTGACTTGACCTCCATTTGGTAGACTTTAAACCTTTTATGACAAGCATATGCAAGAAACATTCTGATAGCTTCTAATCTTGCTACAGGCACAAATGTTTCATCAAAATCCAGTCCTTCTATATGAGCATATCCTTTACAGACTAACCTTTCTTTGTTCCTAATAACTTGTCCTTGCTCATTCAACTTATTCTTAAAGATCCATTTGGAGCCAATGACGTTTTCACATTCAAGTCTTTGAACCATCTCCCACGTATTGTTTTTCTCAATCTGATCAAGTTCTTCATTCATTGCTTTAACCCAGTGTTCATCTTTGTTGGCTTCATTAAAATTCTTGGGTTCCATCATGGATATGAAGGCTGTATGAGATTGTTCGGTGTTTTTGATTAGCTTTCTCCTAGTTTGTACACCTTTGTCTTTTTCTCCAATTATCTGACTTGCAGGATGATTCTTTTGAATGATTATGGAGGAGGAATTTATAGTTGACTATTGATTTGAGTCTGTCTGAGTGTCTGAGTATTCATCTGATTCAGAGTCTTTGTTTTCTGATTCCTAGACATGTTCATATTCGACTTTAGCTGTGTCTTCTGTAGAAGACTCATTACTGTACACCTCTCTTGTTGGGATTCCTTCATCATTTTTTACATCAATACAGTCAACCATATTATGCAGCCTCTTATTATAGCATCTGTATCCTTTATTGTTTGTAGCATACCCTATGAAAATACCTTCATCAGCCCTATCATCATATTTGTTGAGTTTCTCATCATTATTATTTATGTAGCATTTACTCCCAAAGACTCTGAAGTGTTTGATTGAGGCAGGTCTTCCAAACCATAATTCATAAGGTGTCTTGTCACTTTGTGGTCTGAGGTGGGCTTTTTTAAGCACATGGACTGCTGTGTGTATTGCTTCTACCCAGTAGGTTTGACCAATGTTCTTCTCATTCATCATTGACCTGGCCATTTCCTGCACTGTTCTGTTTTGCCTCTCAACTACTCCATTTTGTTGTGGAGTTCTTTGATTGTGTATTCTCTCTTGATCCCATGCTCATTGCATAATTACTTGAAGTCTCTTGACATAAACTCTCCTCCTCGGTCTTATCTTACTGCCTTTAACCTCTTCCCTGTTTGAGTCTTAGTTAAAGCCTTAAATATTTTAAACTTCTCAAATGCTTCAACTTTTTCTTTGAGAAAGGCAACCCAAGTAAGTCTGAAGTAATCATCGATAATCAGCATGAAGTAGTTTTATTTCCCTGTGCCTTCCTTTATTGATGGTCCACATAAATCCATATGAACTAGTTGGAGTGGTTTTTTTGTTGAAGTAAAACTCTTGGACTTAAACTATGTCCTGTTTTGCTTCCCTACCTGGTAGGGTTTACACATTGAATCTTGGGGCTTTGATATCCTAGAAAGAGCTTTTACTGCCTCGAGTTTTTTGAGTTTGATTAAGTGGTCAAAGTTTATATGTCCAAGTATCCTATGCCATAATCAACTTTCATCATGTCTTTTTAGATGGCATTCTTCTCTATTTTCTTTCAACACATATACATGATTTTATGTTCTTATGCCTTTGGTCACCATTTGTCCCGAGGTTACAGATTTTAGCTTGCATTCCTTAGATGTGAACACCACTTCACATCCTCTGTCACACATTTGAATTACACTGAGAAGATTATGTTTCAGCCCATCTACAAGGAGAACATCTTGGGATTTTCCTTTTCCATTACTTAAGTTCACCTTCCCTTTGCCCTTTATTTTCCTTGGAGCATCATTTCCAAAGGTTATGTTTCCTAATTTTCTTTCACTTAGAGATAGAAACTTTCATTTGTCTCCCGTGATGTGTTTGGAGCATACACTGTCTATATACCAAGGATTCATTTTTCTTTGAGTGGACAACACTAATCCACACTTGTCACTTTCCTTCTTCTTCCAAAACTTAACATTTTCAGCAGGGGATTTTGAATCTGGTTCATATTCCCTTAGATGACAGTCAATAGATTTGTGTCCATAGTTATGACAGATGTAGAATTCAATCTCATTGTTCAACAGGTCAAACTTATTGGTGCAACATTGTCTACTCATTGACTGTTGATTATTTCTTGACCTCTTTAGTTGCATATCCCTAGACTTAATTTGGAAATTGGCAATCAGTGAAGGTTTGTTACTTGGATGCATCAATCTTTGTTGTGGAAAGTATTTATTCCTTTGAAATCTTAATTGCTCATATCTAAGTCTTAAGGAACAATTTACATCTTTATCACCAAAGTTAGCACAGTAGTAACAATAGCCATAGAAAAATTCTTTGTACCTGTAAAATGGTTGTCTTCTTTGAGCAAGTCGATTTCTTCCAGGCTGATGACATGTTTCAGCAGTGAGCGCATTACTTCTTTGTTCTGTAGATTCAGATATGGCATCTTTTACCTTACTCGACCTGGGCAGTTGATTGTCTTCTTTTGTTTCTGCAGATTTTTTATTGTCATTGGTTGTACTTTTGGCAAACTTGATGGGTTCTTCATTTCCTGGCTTACCACTGCTTGATCCCTCTTCATAACCCAAGCCAGTTTTCAACTTTGGATTCCTTTGTTGATTCATAATGGTGGCCAATCCTTCTGAGTCTTTGATACTTGACAAATTCTGATTATACAAGGATTGAAACCTCTCCATTTCTTTCCTTGTTTTCACTACTTCTTGTTCTAATGCTTCACATCTTGCATTCTTTTTTGATAGCTGTTGTTTTAGAATCTATTTGATTTTCTTTGCCTCTTCCAATTCTACTTTTAGTAAGACAAGGTCTTCATCAGGTTCTTTACTATCTTTCTTGAACTTTATCAACAATTGTCTTTGCTTTTTTTTCTTGATTCTTAGTCTGTCAATCTCTTCCAATGCACTGATCAATTCTCCTTCCATGTCAACCACAACTTCTTCTTCATCAATTACTGTGCTTCTATTATCATAATCCTCTTTGGCCATAATTATGAATTCATTTAGTTTATCTTCAATAGAGGAGTCATTTTCTTCATCATCTGAAGGATCATCATCATTGTTTATGCATAGACTTTTCTTCTTAAAGTTTTTCTCTTTAAAGAAATTTTTGTGTTTGTATTTCTCCTCATCATCACATGTCTGATCCTTTCCTTTGTGGGGACATTTATTTGCAAAATGACCTATCCTACCACAGTTGAAACATTTGAAAGGCAGTTTACCTTTGTATTTTCCCGATCCCTTCTTCAGTCTCTTCACAAATTTTTCTTCAATTTCATCGGGCTCAGAATCCTCATTCTTGTCTGCTTTAAATGATGCTTCTCTGGAGGTAGGTTTATCTTTAACTATTCTCATTTCATATGCAGCCAATGTTCCTAGCAGTTGATCAAACCCTAAGGTTTTTAGATCATTAAGTTATTCTATAGTAGAGACCTTCGGGTTGAACCTATCTGGGAGAGATCTCAAGATTTTTTGAACTAAAGAAGGTTCATCAATTGTTTCACCAAGTGCCTTCATTGGATTTACCATTTCTTCTACTCTTAGAAAGTATTTTCCAACAGTTTCATCTTCCTTCATCTTTAGTTGTTCAAACTATATTCTATAGGTTTGAAAATTTGCATCCTTTACTTTCTCATTACCCTCATAGCTGCTAATGATTTTGTCCCACATTTCTTTGGCAGTTCCTAGGTGCATAACTTTTACGAATTCTGCTTCTGCAAGCCCACTCAAGATAGCATTCATAGCCTTAGCGTTGAAGCTAAATTCTAGTTTGTCATCCTTATTAGCTAGCACAACTGGCTTTACATAACCAATATCTACCACATCCTATATATCTGCACCTAATGACATTATGTAGGTTCTCATTCTAACTTTCCAGAAGGCAAAGTTTGTTCCATTGAACAGAGGGGCCTTATTGGTTGAATTTCCTTCATGGCTTGACATGTTTAAGCTCTAGGATCTACCCTCAAATAAAAGGGGCTGGCTCTGATACCAATTGTTGGACAACTGAGAGGGAGGTGAATCAATTTTCACTATGCTTAAACAAATATGCTTCTTTTAAAATATTTACAAGGAACTCAATGATGATCACAATAATGCAGGGAAATGAACAATGACACAGTTAGCATCAATCACATATATGAGAAACACAGAGATAGATATTTCCCAAGGAAACCCATACAGGGAAAAAACCTCTTCTTCTTTATATGATAAGTATTATTTACATTCTTTACATTATCATACATTTGAGCACCAACTCATTGTGAGGCTACAACCTCTGTTTTTCAAGCTGCAACTTGCTGAGAGTACCAACTCTCTGTTTTTCTCTAGCACCCACTAGAAGGAAGCACCAACTCCCTGGTTTCTCTAGCACCAACTAGAAGGAAGAACCAATTCCCTGTCTTCAAGCACCCACTTGAACCTCTGAGGACACCAGTCCTCCCTAGCACCTCCCAACCACCCTGAATTATAATTTCTTTGTTACTAAAACTTATTACAGTGATATAAAGTTATTCAATGTCTTACCAGCGTTGTCGTTGTTCTGTTACACTGCTCTACCTTGTCTACATCGGTGTCTTCTGCATGCACCTTGCACTTTATGTTCTTCTTCCTTTTATGCTCTATGCACCATATTCCTTCAATGCACCATTCCTACGCTCTACCTCCTTGCACACCCCTGTTGAAGGAAAATCTCCCTGCGGACAGGTAGATCTCCTCAAAGAGCTAGACTCTTAAATCTAAGACAGAAAGTGCTTATCATGGTCACTGACTTCCTTTTAGTCCTACACAAACTAATGTATGAAGAGGAAGGAGGAAAGATGTACCTTTTACCGATGTTTGTCCCTGCACACTCGGAGTTGAACTCCAATCTTGAGCTCCTCGATAAACCCTGTAGAAAAACAAAGTACAACCACTTACTATTCTATCGAGACTAGTTCGAAGCAGAACTATCTACTTAGAGACAAATTCATGTAATGTCAAACACAAATTAGAAAGAAATAGGCCAAGCATATTACATTAATGAGGACAAAATGTTACTTACAGCCATAGATGGAATGTAGCAGTTTCGTCAAGTTCTCCTTGCCTAACCCTTGCTCAAAAGCTCCATGGTCTGAATGATGATAGCTTTGTTGATTAGCCTCCACTTCACTATGTATCACTTATGATATCATAAGTTTGGTATGATTCTCCACCCAGCTCCCCCTTTCACCATGAGAAAGCTTGCTTATATAGCCTTGGAGAGGCTCAACAACTTGAGATATCTTTGGGGTGTGTTACCCATGATTTTGGTCATCATGATGATGTATTGATGATGGTATACTCAAGTTCTTCATAGGAACTTTCTCCTGAGAAAATTTACTATCATCTCTTCCCAGAAAACTCATTTTTGAAGAAGGTTCGTAGGCTGCTAGTATATTTGGGTGTGAGAATGCCTGATTCTCGTAAGCTGCTTTAAGCCTGGGTACAAACTTCTCACACTGTGTTGAATAGTTAGGGTGTGAACTCTTCCTAAAGTATGGAAAAAGAAGAATTCTTGATGTTTCTAGAAGGGAATCTTCTAGAAGGATGGGTTGGCATTCGAATGGTTATACTAGTACTGGATTCCTAGATATTGTGGGATCATTCTTATCCAGGTAACTAATTCATTCTCTCCTATATATTGAGGGAATTCTCATGGAAAAGGTTAAACAAGATTCATTGGAGAATTGGTGAAAGAATTGTGTGAAGGGCTTAGCATTGAAAAACAACTTGGAGACTCTAGCAAGTCTATCAAGAGGATTTGATATTCTTCATGCAAGGATTGAGCAAGTGTGTGTGTTGGAGCCAAGAGCCATCGAAAGGAAGCTTACGACATCAAGGCTCAGGTTGTAATCTTTGCTTTCCATTAATATGATACAGTGGCATGTCCCTTTCCCATAAAGCTATTTCCACTTTATTGTGTAATTCCTTGATCATACACATAGGTTGACAATTGAATAGATTGTGATATCTTCACTTTGGTTGGTTTGTGTTGTCTTGTTCTTGACTTCACGAGAGCGCTGGAGTGAAGCGGGAGAAACAAAGACCCTAGGAAGCGATAATAAGGTATGTTATTTGTTCTTGCCTCCTAGTTAATTCAATAGTCAAAACTTAGGGAAAGAGTCATGTCTTGTCCTGTTTTGTTCTAGATCTAGGTGGATCTAGGGAGATCTGTTAGTGTATGCACCTACCGATTAATCCAATAACAAAATTGGCGACTCCGTTGGGGAACACCACATTTTCTTTGTTTCTTTTGGTATTTTTCTGTGGCCATTTTCTCTTGTTTCACTTTTCTCCTTTCCTATCAATCTCTGAGTCTTCAGGATATCTTGATAGACCCTTTGGGTCCAGAGGCCTTTTAAATTTTTGCTTCATTTTCCAAAAATTTGACTAGTTTTAGAGGTTCTCGCACTGCACTTCACTGTAGCCTATGAGAATCCACAGAGTTCGCACTCTGCCTTTAGGTTACAGTGTGAGGTTCTTGCACTTTGCTTAAGGGACACCTGCGAGAATGCCTAATTCTCGCACTGTGTAGTATTGCGAGCCTGCGAACTCATTTTTTCAAACTTTTGGATTTGAGTTTTGGCATCTTCAACTGCCCAGATCAGTCTAGGTGCCTTATAAGAGTTTCTTGGAGCATTGATTGGTGTCTTTCTTGTCTTCGTTTGCGTGCATGAACAATCTTAGGATTGCAAGGCTCTTCTTGTATTTTTGTCTTGACTTTCGTTTCTTGACTTTTCTTGGCAAAACCATTCTCTCTGACTTCAGAATCTGAGTGTGTTTGATTAGTTAAGAACCAGTGATTGGTTGAAAGTTGAGTTTTCTTGGTCTTTGTCATTTTCTTATGGTTTGAAAGATCATTTTCTTATGCGTTTGAAAAGACTAGATTGGTTTGCTTTTTATTTTTGTTTTCATTGAAAGAGTGGATTGGGTCTTTATCATTGCTTGTTCATCTTGTTCATTGGTTTTTGATTTTCTGTACTCTCATTAGCGTAGTGAGGGTCCTTTTTGAAAAGTGAACAAAGTTTTTCTTTCAAAAAAATCATTTTTTGTCTTCGACAACATTGAAAATCAAATTGTTGAAATTGTTGAAAAAGAAGCATAGAGAATTGTTATTTGAGGCGTGATTTGTTGCAATTGTATTTTAAAGGAAATTTTTCATTGTAGTTCAAGGTTGATCTGGAAAAATTTCTCTTTCCCTCCCATACATAGGATTCATTGAACGAAAAGTGATATATTTCATTCTCATCCATGCATTGTTGGGTCAGAGTCATACAACATAAGTTTCATCTCCGTTTCCTTTGAGTAAACAACAACTCTTAATAACATTGTGCAATAATAAAATTTATCTAGTAACTCTTTTCTAGGGCTCTATTACACCAACATTTAGCTAGGATAGCACTTTGGAGTAGGAACAGAGATACACTCTCCAAAAGCACAAAACACATAATAGCATCTTGTGTTAGGGAGTGTTAAATTCCATTTACAACATCCTGTCCTGGGAAGCCCTTCTCACACAAGGGTCAAACACGAGGTCACATTGATCTTGGCAGAGTTACTCACCCTGCTTTGTTGATATCAGTGTAGAGATTGCACGTATTATGGGGATCACTCAGAGGTATACCCACAATGATGACTGGAAGCCTTTTGAGTTGATTTCGGGCTAGATACCCTGCCCTTGCGTATGGATCGGACTGTCGACTGTCCCCCCAGGATTTATTGTTGTTGGTGGTGACCTTAGTGGCCTATCTCTCTAGGTTCTTACCCGAGGTGACTGTGAAGGGGAAAGTCTTTACGGTACCTAGAATTGACATTGACCAAACTCACTCGGGCTCCTTGGAGGGTATACCCACGATTATGTGTGGGAGCTTGCACCAAGGTGTAAGTCCGTTAAGCAGATCGTCAGTGTAACTTTTCCACCCTAGCCCATCCCCTTCTCATCTCATTGTTGCGATGTTGGATTTCATCACCAACTAGTGGCTTCGAAATCAGAAGGTCTTGTTTTCTTGGTGTTGCTTTCTAGATTTTGTCTACTAGCGCGTGTTGTTTGTTTCTCGAAGTTGACCATAGGATTTTCTTCGTGAAGTTTGTTACTCGTTTACAATATCTCCTCCACATCATTCATGTAGAATGCAGGGTTTATCTCCAGAGCAGCTGGAAGGTTCTCAACCCTTGCCTACAAGTACACCTGAGGGCTCTCCTCGCCAAGGTGAAGTCACAGTCGTCACCACACCACAAGTAGAATGCACTAACTCTATAGAACATTTTCTAATTACAAATACTCGAGAGGACTTTAGAATTCATCTCGATTATGAGAGAAGTTTTATGTGAGAAAACTCTTTCGGAGACTTAATTGTTGTGTATTATGGATCTCCGTCTGGACCTGGGGAACAAGATCCTTTTTGGTCTATGGGTGTTTTTCGAAGAGACCTTTTTGGTCCAGGTTCACCTGTGATTTCTAAGATCAACCCACCCGTGATTTCTGAAATCTCTAGTACAGAGACAGTACCGGTGACTACCACTTATCACTTTACCATCCCTATCGAAATGGCCCATCTTGCAACTACTTCGAGAGTTCCAACCAGGTTTACTGCGGTTAGTCTTTTTCCCATCAATACACCGCAAATGCCCAATGTCACTCTGACACTACCACCTGGATACCATGTGTTGAATTCTTCCATTCCTACTCCTGCACAAACTCCATCCGGCTCTCCTAGTGGTCCTTCTTCTTCTGGGCACTTTCTTCCCGGTTTTGTTCCAACACTCCCTCAATTTCCTTTTGGAGGACCTTCTTCGTCTTCTACTGGAAATCCTAATCCTAGTGGCACTATTCCGTCGTTCACTCCAAATTATCAGTTTCTGGTTGGTGAACAATTTCACCAAGGTGGTATGACTCAACCCCCTCTCAGTGGGAAACTTCCTTTTGGAACACAACCCCCAATTGGAACACCACCTTTGATGGGAGGACCAACGCCACCTTATGGGCAAAAAATACCTCCATCCTTGGCCCAATATTGGAATCAGTTGATACAAAATCCTCCTCAATCGACTGGGAGGTAGTAGTTTCCAACTACATCCGTAACACCCCCTAGCATGGGCCAACCATATCCAGGTTCGTTCAATCCCATTTGGGGGACGAATGCTCAAACTCAATCCCCTGTTCTAGGTTATACTTCTATAAGCTACTATCCTCTCCAACCACCACCAAATATTCCTGGGTCTTCACATTATATGCAGACTTCTTATGGTCCTACTGGTTTTCCGACAGGGTTTCCTCCCCAAAGCCACCAGTACCCGTAGGTGAATCGACAATTACCCTTTCTCGCCACTTTGGATCTTCTGGATTTGTCAAGGATTTTAAATGATCCTATTCGTCACTCTCCCCAATGGCCTATTATACCAGCCAAACTTCCATCGAACATTCCTAAATTCGACGACAAAGCGGGAGAGGACCCAAACAATCATGTTATGACTTTTCACCTATGGTGCTCATCCAACTCGTTGATGGATGACTCTATTCATTTACGTCTTTTTCAATGAACCCTCACAGCTTCTACTGCGAAGTGGTATATCAAATTGCCACGAGGTTTCTTCTCTGACTTCAACACCCTAGCTATGTCTTTCCTTACGCATTACCAGTTACCGATCCATTATGATACCGGGAACAAGATTTTGACTTCCTTCAAACAGAATAAAGGCACTCATATATCTGATCACATCCATGAGTGGCGAAGGAGACGACGTCTCATTAAACTTGAGCTCCCCGATCAGTTACTGGCAGAATGGTTTACAAAATCATTTGTGAACGAAATCGGTAAGGAGATTTCCATGGGTGGCATAGTCATGGAAGAGCAGGCTATAAGTTGTGCTCAATATATTGACCTCGTTTACTCACAAACAGGAACCCTTTACGATTTACTACCTGATTTACCTCATCCTAATGCTTCCAGCACTTCAACTACTCCAGTTGCCTCGCATGCAGCTGACGGTGTGGTTGGTACTGCCCAAGACCAACCACATTCCTCTTCAAGCACAAACCCCAAATCTTCTTCTTCTAATGTTCAAAATGCTCTGTCTCCTGCCCCTCCCACCGGTAAGACTTCAGAGGTAAATGCAGTTCAATCTACCCTTGCCAGTAAAAACAAATCTAAAAAGGGGAGAGGTAAGAATAAGGAGGGAAAAATTAATTCTCAAGCAGAGAAAACCAAAACTACCCCTATTGACGATTGGGATAAGTGCAAACCACGATACCCTTGTCTTATCTGTGGTGATGATCACTACATGAAGGATTGTCGATGACGTGCTGAGGTCACTAAGTTCCTTCAAGGATCTCCAAAACCACCTGTGTCGGATGTCTTGTCCCAACCCTTCCCGTCTCAACAACAGGCTCAGTTGGTCATTCATGATCAACCCTCTTCTTCTACTACATCATATGTTTTGATGTGTACTGGTGATTCTAAGAAAAACAATGTTTCACTCACTACTCGCGCCAAAGATTATTCTCCTTCTAAGGAGAAGGTTGATGATTTACCGCCTTCCTCAACACAATCCTCTCCTGCGACTCCACCTACCAATGTTCCTCTTCATCTCGAACGACCGAGCCTCGACACAGTTCTACGACCCCCCCCAAAGGGCATCGTTCAAAAATCGGCTTTCAATCCTCAT
The DNA here is from genome assembly GCA_009831015.1 of Picea engelmannii. Lineage (NCBI taxonomy): Eukaryota > Viridiplantae > Streptophyta > Pinopsida > Pinales > Pinaceae > Picea > Picea engelmannii. Next base: position 307,296 of record ML790578.1, on the reverse strand, counting down.
GCTCATGCTGCCTAGAACTATAGCATTGTTGAATATCTGGCCCAAGCACCTTCTACGATGTCAGCCCTCGAAGTTCTTCAGACTTGTCCTGCACAATGGAAGGCACTGTTGAAAGCTATAGGTGGAATCAATCTGATGGATACGAATTTGATAGTCTTTGACTTGGAAGATCACATTCCAAGGTTACCCCCTCAACTTGCATTCCAGATCCAAGTGGTTGTCTCTGAAAAAAACATTTTCCGAACCGTTATTGACGAGGGTGCCTTGACGTGTGTTATGTCTCTTGCTTGTTGGAAATCCATTGGATATCCTCCCTTGAATGACTCTTAGAACACTCTTAAAGCCTTCAACGGCTCCAGTTTTAAGCCCTATGGTGTCCTTCCTTCGTTGCCCATCATGTTAGAAGGAAAAATGGTCCAAGTCAAAGTGGAAGTCTTTGACGCTCCCCTTGATTATAATCTTCTACTTGGCCGTAGCTCGATCGATTCCATGTTCTCCATTGTGTCGACCCTTTTCCATGTAGACGTTTCCCTCACCATGGAAAGGTTGTTACCATTGACCAACTAGCCTTCTTCAATTCTGATACCTGTACATGCAATGTACCATTTATTGCTAAAGCCCCACCAGGTTATGAGAACGTCAGTGTAGGCCTTTTAAAGGACTCTTTGTTAATGGGTACTTTCCCCATTCCACCGCCCGATGTTCCACACCCGTCAGTTGCTTCTATCAACATGATCTCCACCGTGCCTCACGAACTTCCTGTGTCTCTCGACCCCTGGATAGTCCCTGACCCTGGAGCTCAACTTCATTTCGACGAAAAAATGTCGTTAAGTCCAGTTCAATCCGCCTATTAGGCCATTCAATCAGCAAAATATTCTACCCCCTCTCTTGCTGAGTTGTCTCCCGATCCTTTTCGTGTCATTTTTCCCATTGACGAGATGATCATGTCCGTCATGGAGGACACCCCTTGGGACGATGGACATCATCGGTCCATCCTTTTTATGGAGCAACATACCATTGAGAACTACCAATGGATTTCGACCCCGTTGACCGTTGTTGTCATCTCGACTGTTCCCGCGTTTCCACACGATGTGTTTTCTGAAGGGAACTTAAGCAATATTTCACCCACTATTCCCATTGACATATCCATCAAACCTGGGATTGTCGAAAATGTCCATATTGGAGCTTCATGTTCTTCAGATGAAATTGTTACCTACACATCCCTCTTCAAATAATTTCGTGACATCTTCGCCTGGAGCTACGAAGAAATGCCAGGTATGGACCCTGCGATTGTGATACATGAGATAAAGACATACCCTGGCGCTAAACCCGTCTGACAATGCCTTTGTCCAGTTCACCCACGTAAAGTGGCTGCTATCAAGCTCGAAGTTGAGAAACTTCTTAAAGATGGCTTTATTTATCTGGTGGCTCTCACAAATTGGGTTTCCAATCTTGTCTCGATTGACAAGAAACAAGGTACCATTCGTGTATGCATTGATTATAGGGATATCAACAAAGCTTGTCCTAAAGACAACTTTCCTACCCCCTTCATCGATCAGATTGTCGACGATTGTGCCAGAAGTGAAATCTTCTCTCTCATGGATGGTTTCTCCGGGTATAATCAAATTAACATTGTTCCTGAGGTTCAACATAAGACTACTTTTATTTGTCCTTGGGGTAATTTTGCCTATCGAAAACTTCCTTTTGGTCTAAAGAACGTTGGCGCAACGTTTCAACGTGCTATGTCTTATGCTTTCCATGATATCAAGCACATCATTCAACCATATTTGGACGATTTACCCGCTCATTCAATGCACCGAGTCGATCACCCAACTCACCTCTGAGCCATTTTCGTTTGATGTTGGTTCTATCGTATACGTTTGAATCCTCATAAGTTCATTTTTTGCGTAGAATATGACCGTCTTCTTGGTTTTATCATTTCGCTTCAAGGGATCTGGGTGGATCTTTTGAAGGTTGAGGTGATCCTTAATCTCCCTCCTCCTTCTACACTTCGCCAGTTGCAAAGTTTGCAGGGGAAAACAAACTTTCTTCATCGTTTTATCCCAAATTACGCCGAGATAACTCGTGGATTTACGCAGCTGTTAAAGAAAGATTCAGAGTTCATCTGGGATACCATTGAAAATAATGATTTTGAAGCTTTGAAGTTATCCCTAACGCTTGCTCCGCTTCTCTTTCCCCCCGATTACAGTCTCGATTATTTCCTTTACCTTGCTTCCTTAGATTACACCATTGGCATGGTTCTCGTCCAAGAGGATGATGCTCACGACAAACATGTTATTTACTACTTGAGTCGAAGTCTCACGCCAACTGAAATCAAGTATCAACATGTGGAGAAATTGGCCTTGGTTGCCATCCAAGCCGTCCAATGCTTCCGAAACTATATCCTCTCATGCAAGACTACGGTGATTTCTCATTGCAACCCTATGCAACACATTCTGACACGTCAATTGCTAGGGGGAAAATACTCCAAATGGATTATGATACTCCAGGAGTTTGACTTGGAATTCGAACGCACCAAGTCTAAGAAGTCCTTAGTTTTTGCTGAGTTGATATGCGACTTTCCCCATTCTGTCACGGAAAATGTAGCAGCTGATTCATTACCCGATGAGTCTCTTTTCCTTATTAGCACTGATGATCTTTGGTATGGTGATATCATTATCTACCTCCAAACCCAGACTTTCTGGCCAACTTTGTCTAGTACTGAACGACGTCAAATACGATACCAAGCTCGTCAATACATTATCCTTGGAGATACACTTTATCGTCGGGGGATTGACTCTGTTTTTTGACGTTGCCTAACGTTCGACGAAGCCGAGAAAGCTCTGAATGACTGCCATTCTGGAGCATGTGGTGGTCATATGTTTGGGTATGCTACTGCCCAGAAGATATTACGTGTAGGGTATTTTTGGCCTTCTTTGTTTAATGACTGCATCATCACCGTTTAGAAATGCCATGCTTTCCAGACCTATAATCAGAAAATCCGGTCACATCCCGCTCCTCTTCACCCTATGGTCTCAGTTGGTCCCTTTGTGAAATGGGGCATTGATTTCATGACATGTCACCCTCACTCGGTCGGGGGGCATGGTTACATTATTGTAGTCGTCGATTACTTTAGGAAATGGGCCGAGGCGATGCCGACATTTGACAACACTGGAAAGACTGCAACATTATTTCTTTTTAATCACGTCATAGCTCATTTTTGTGTTCCCCAAGCTATCGTCACTGATCACAGTAGCCACTTTAGGAATTTTATGATGTTCGAACTTACTAAAAAGTTGGGTCTTTTCCATGATAACTCAACACCCTATTATCCATAAGACAATGGACAAGTCGAAGCGATTAACAAAGTTCTTATAACTATGCTTCGATGAATGATAGGGATTCATAAAACAAGTTGGCACACAATGCTATTTTCAGCATTGTGGGCGTACCAGACATCCGTCAAGTCCGCTACTGGGTTTACGCCTTTTCGGTTAGTCTATGGTGTGGAATCCATTCTCCCAATTGAATGTGAGATACCCTCTTTAAAACTAGCTTTTGAACTCCTACCCAACACTTCTACCGAGGAAGAACATCTATTGTATCTTATGCGATTAGACAAAACTCGACGCGATGCCACCCTAGTCATAGAAGCTCAGAAAAAATGTGTCAAGGCCCAATACGACAAGCATGTCAAGCCTCACGTTTTATCCGAAGGTGATCTTGTTCTTCTTTATGAACAAGACCGAGATATGTTAGGAGCTGGGAAATTTGAAGCCATGTGGCGAGGTCCTTATATCGTTCGACGAGTTTTGGAAAAAGGATATTATGAGTTGGTAGATTACAATGGTATCCCTTTGGTGAATCCAGGAATGGGTTGTACTTGAAGAAGTACTATGCATAAAATCATCTGTGCACGAGTACTTGTATTTTTAATGTATCATACTTTTTGTGTGTTACTATAGCTTTATTTTGTCGTTATCTGGTCTCCACCCTTATGTGACGTTGTGTTTGATTTCTAGATGTCGAAGTCTTCGCTACCCTATATTGGCTTCGCTGATGGCGCTAGATGTAGTACTCAGAACCTTGCTTCCGCTGCATGGGCAATTTATGCCCCTACAAATGAACTTGTCTCCTTACGGGGTGTGTGTCTCGGCCGTGCGACCAACAACATTGCATAGTATAGCATCATTATTGAATTATTGGTTGATGTTATCTTGCTCGGAATTCATCATTTGGTTGTGTGACTCGATTCGCAGCTTGTAGTACTACAGTTAATTAATGTCTATGCTATTCAAAGTCCTACTTTATTATGGGTGTATTTGTGAATTCGCCTCTTGGAATGATATTTTGATTACATTGAATATCAACATATTCCTAGATGTCTAAATACATTAATAGATGCATTGGCTAACTATGTATTAGACAGACATTTGAATCATTTATAAATCAATCACATTAATATTCACACAAACACATGATAAATCGGTAGAAGCCATCTGCATATATAACGATCAAAAGAGTTTTTTACAAAAAGTTTTGTCCGAAGACCAAAATGTCAAAATCTAGAGCTCATAGCTTCTACAAAGTGACATCATGGATGACGTTCATGATAACACACGACTGCCCGAGCAACTCTATGGAGCAGTCGACTCATAGATCCTAAAACTCCTACAGTATGACGCTGATTGCATTGTGGAACCTCTTCCAGAGGCATGTCTGGAATATCTACGGTCAGGCCCTCTAGATTTTGTTCCACCACCTGATAATCCTCAGCATATTGTGGCACTGATGCTACCTCTGCTTGCCGTTGAATGGGAGAAGTACCAAGAGGTCGGTAAGGTCCAACATCTGTGTTGTCAAAAATGAATTTTGTATTAGTCTTTGGTCGAACATATAAAACAAAAACATTTGAATATGATAAAAATTCACAAAACATTGAAAAAGAAAAATATTTGTACTTCTCACCAAGGTCCCCCCACTGAGCATCCTCTGGTAGTAATAAATCCGGATCTCCTTGGAAATCCAACCCAACATAAGCATAGTCGTCAACCATCAATAGTTGTGGTTGAATCCAGTCAAAGAAAGCATCATCATACTTGATGATCGGTCCAGCTACGTGCCAGGCCATAAGCTGACACCATCTCAACATCCTTGGATCCCTGGGATCCGGTATAATCCACTCAACCTACAGTCTCAGTAATGGGGCCCTCTCAAGGAAGAAGGACACCAACAAAGATCTGTACCCGAATTTCTTCAGGTTGCCTCGTCTGCATTTGGTCAACTGTCTTTTTACGCTACGAAGCATTGCATCTACCCAGTTGAACACCTGAGGTTCAGTACATTCAATAGCATACTGGAAGTAACTTTGTAATTCCATGTGAGGAGAAGAACTCCCAGCCATCCAAGCTATGGTGAATAGGATAGTATGGAGGGTTAAATCTCATACCCCCCAAATAACTACTTTTCCTTTCTTTCTCTCTGCCTCGGGAATGTAGTGTAGACGACAATACTGACTCATGGGCAGCCCACCACCTCTGCTACCAGTCAGGCTCACATAGTACCCCCACTGTGACAATCCAGTCAAAAAGTAAATGTCCTCGATATCTAAGGATAGTGTGTGGACCCCCACATGAAATACCTACTGATCAGGGTCCCACATGCGCACTAGGTACTCTAATAACATGACTTGGGCCCTCATGCCCAGGATACGAAAGTACTTCAGGAGCCCACAGTCTCTCAAAGTAGCAATAGTAGGTGGATGATTTTCGACAATTTCATTGTCTTCTTCGTGCTCCCTTTCGCGCCATTCAAGAACCATTTTGATGGCCAATTATCTGCATAAGAGACATAAAAAGAAGATTAGCAACTTTTTTCATGATTTCATTCTCTTTCATTGAGTAAAATTTTAAAAAATTATTGAGCTTTGCGGTTCTCACAGGCTGCCTTAGGCTCACCTGTGAGAATACCCCATTCTCGCAGGTCCCATGTAGCCTGCCTGCGAGAATGGCAGTGCGCAAGTAGGGCTTGCAAAATCAACCCAAAAAATGAATTTTAACCAATGAAACTACAAAATTAAACCATGAAAGTGTTAAGGACAAAGAGCCTACCTTACTGTCGTTGACAGCTCGCTGAATGGACACTCGTAACTCCTGCAATCTAATGCCGAACTTGGAGGGTAAAAGAGGGGTTTTTTTGAGCTCAAATAGTGGAAAGGTAAAAATGATATGGTAAAAGAGTTTTTACTCCTTTTTATTTACTTTTACTATGTCATTTGGTTTTTTATGATTATTTATCTATTAAACCCTATTCCCTAATGTCCTTTGAGTGTAACTCTTGCATGCATAATGACTTCGAGGTTCCTATACAGGGATGCAGACATATTTTTTCTTTGTCATCACGTGTTTTGATTGTTTTTTATGGTTTTTGTATAAAACCTCGAGCATGGTCTTTGTCCGTTCTTGCGCTCAAAAATACATGAGAATGTGATCGAGCATACTTTTATCACTTTTTTAGGCTCAACAAGGTTATACGAAAAAGGAACCCCCCTGGAGTCCTCTTTAAGCTCTTTTTAGACTCTCTAAACATGAAAAGATAGCCGAGCAACCTTGCTACTTTCACACTCGATAAAGTATTTTAAGTAAGCGTCTGGTGAGCGATAATTTATCTCTTTTTCAGTCTCATCCGAAATATTTTTACGAAAAAGGAATTGAGAGAGTTCTCTTTTAAGTGTTTTTCCAAAATCTATAATCATGAAAAACCTTCGAGTTTTCTATCTTTGGACTCATTAAACAAACATTGACAGACCCGTAATGGGACTGAACCACTCCTTCTTAGGGTTCGTTAAACATACTCCGAGGGAATCGTCCGAAGGATGAGCTTACATCAACAAGCATATGTTATCCTCCTCAAGCTTGTGTAAAAATAAAGAGGTACTCGCCAGAAATGGTCGGGGGAAATTTGGGAAAGGGATATGTTTCCATCTTCGTATTGATTGGAAGTAAGTGTCTCTCTTGAACATGACACCCCCTATTCATCATTTGAAGCTGGTTTGGGAAATCCATTTGTCTCTCATTCGACTTGTTACAAGGTCATTCCCTGTGTCATCTTTGAGTCTATGCTGCCAAATAATTGGTCGTGTCGTTCATATGTTCAAGAGAAGTCCATCTGAAACCTATATTGAGACGACTTTACATCAATATCTCTATGGCTTTCTCTCCGTGTCGGCCTTCCATGTGTCTGGTCCAATTTACATCATACTCTATTTCACCTTCAAAATCTGTTACTCATTTCATGTCATTGATGGGGGATACATCAAGGCCCTCCTGTGACGAGTTTTGTTCCATCAACTTCAGCTCATTATCTGGAATCAAGACTTAGAAATTATTTGGTACCTTGGAGCCTGCATGCCTCAATGGCAGGTTTCCTCACTTTCGACAGTGGGTTTACATCATTGACCCCTGATCGAAAGATTCCATTGGATGTTCAACTTCTCAATGGATTGTACTAGGGTACCTTGGGATTCATTGACATCAATGGTGATTTCCCTCGCACTTGTTAACGGTTTCATCAATGACCGGTAATCAAGTGGTTTCTGCTATGTTTGAATTCAACACATGTAATCACATGGCTAGATTCGTACTTTGGGCGATGAGATTGAAGACCCTGGATGCCATCTCTTTTGTCCAGGTTGCGATGGAGTATGTATAATCTGCAACACATAGATCCACTATGTATGTCTCGTGGCTATGTCGTCTCAATTTGAATTTTTTTTGCATAGATCCACAGTATATTCCTGGTGGCTATGCTATATTTTGACGGCATGGATCCACAGTGTATGATTGGTGGCCATGACCTATGTCTACAATGTCATCCGTCTATGATCTAAGTATGGGAATGCCTACCTCAGAATTGGTATATATGATATTCTGTAGATGCTTGGTTGTTTGCAGGTTTCCAATTAGGTGTGCTCCTCGTTTTCGACACACACATGCAGCTTACAAAGTCTTTCGGCTGTCACTGATTCCAACCTCATACTTTGGGAGGCATTCTGTTACCCATGATTTTGGTCATCATGATGATGTATTGATGATGGTGTACTCAGGCTCTTCATAAGAACTTTCTCCTGAGAAAATTTACTGTCATCTCTTCCCAGAAAACTCATTTTTGAAGAAGGTTTGTGGGCTGCTAGTATATCTGGGTGCGAGAATGCCTGATTCTCGCACGCTTCTTTAATCCAGGGTGAAAACTTCTCACACTGTGTTGAATAGTTAGGGTGTGAACTCTTCCTAAAGCATGGAAAAAGAAGAATTCTCGATGTTTCTAGAAGGGAATCTTCTAGAAGGATGGGTTGGCATTCGAATAGTTATCCTAGTACTAGATTCCCAGATATTGTGGGATCATTCTTATCCAAGTAACTAATTCATTCTCTCCTATATATTGAGGGAATTCTCATGGAAAAGGTTAAGCAAGATTCATTGGATAATTGGTGAAAGAATTATGTGAAGGGCTTAGCATTGAACAACAGCTTGGAGACTCTAGCAAGTCTATCAAGAGGATTTGATCTTCTTCATGCAAGAATTGAGCAAGTGTGTGTGTTGGAGCCAAGAGCCATCGAAAGGAAGCTTGTGACATCAAGGCTCAGGTTGTAATCTTTACTTTCCATTAATATGATGCAGTGGCATGTACCTTTCCCATAAAGCTATTTCCACTTTATTGTGTAATTCCTTGATCATACACATAGGTTGGCAATTGAATAGATTGTGCTATCATCACTTTGGTTGGTTTGTGTTGTCTTGGTCTTGACTTCACGAGAGCGCTGGAGAAAAGCGGGAGAAAAAAAGACCCTAGGAAGTGATAATAAGGTCTGTTATTTGTTCTTGCCTCCTAGTTAATTCAATAGTCAAAACTTAGGGAAAGAGTCATGTCCTGTCCTGTTTTGTTCTAGATCCAGATGGATCTAGGGAGATCTGTTAGTGTCCGTACCTACCGATTAATCCGATAACAGGGTGAGTTGAGGATTTTCCTCCTTCAGTTAGGGATCTGACCTAAGATCATGGCTTGATTGAGGATTCGAATCCAGCTGCCTTCTAAGAATGAAAAGATCCTTTCCCCATTCTTCTCAACAAATCAACTGCTACCCAGAATAGGTAGCACTCCCTCAAAAGGGCACTCAGAGCGTTATAACACACCCTAGTAGTGTATAGGGGGGCACCAACACTCCTGAGGGTAGGAGAACTCCTACAAAAAGGCAAAAGAGTGTTATAATTCTCCCTGATAGCTTATGGGGGGGTGCCAACACTCCTGAGAGAGGTATAGGGGAGCGCTCTCCTCCAAAAACTCAGTTTTTTGGGTTCTTTCAAATGGAAAAAGGTTCATAAGCCTGTTGACTCATTTCTCTTCTTCCAAATCAGATGTTTGAGGTGTTTCAAGTGTCCTTCTCATGTCGTTATAGGCATGACATGGGAATCATGGTCGTATGATTTATTTGACACTTGCGACACTTGTGACCAAAATGCGACACTTGCGACACTTATAATGACGACACTTGCGACGTTATCGAAGTGATTAATTTCGATGTGTAACAGATTGCCCCCCAAAGTATGAAGTTAGAATATGTGAACTGATAACTGAAATGATTTGTAGAATTTCAAGAAAGGGTATAGACACGGAGAACCTGACAGAAGCTACACACAAACATCCAACAAATATTATGACATGTTTGAAACCCAAGGTAGGCATACCTATGCTTGGGTGATCAAGACTTGCAAGATATGGCTGTCATAAAATACACTGCGGATCCATAATTGTATTGATAAAAGGTATAGCCACTGAGGATACAGTGTGGATCTATACTCTTATGACCTGAACTAATTGTAGCCATGAGGAATACACAGTGGATCTACGAGATGACAAGACATAGCCATGACCAATACAAAGTGGATCTATGTAACAGTATATGTGTCATTGTTCAAGAGAAACTCCATTGCAACTTGGGCAAAGTACATATCAGAGTGATCACTCAACCCAGGGTCTTCTTACCGATCCCGATGTAGTACGAATCTAACCATGTGAATAGATGTCCTGATGTCGAACATGGTAGAAACCATTTGATTACCAGTCAATGATGTAAACCGTTAATAGGCGCGAGGGAGATCACCATTAATGTCAATGATTCCCAAGGTACTATAGTACATTACAATGAATGTGAATGGATGAGCTGAAGTTGAACATCCATTGTATCATTTGATCAGAGGTCAATGATGTAATACCCACTGTCGAATGTGAGGAGGCCTGCCATTGAGGCATGCAGGTCCCAAAGTACTAACTGGTTTCTAAGTCTCGTTTCTAGATAATGTGTTGAAGTCGATAGGAATAGACTCGTCGAAGGAGGGCCTTGATGTATCCCCCATCAACGACATGAAACATACACAGAGATGTAATTGGTAGATCAAATGAACATGGACTGACATGGGTATTGAGACAAGATATTTGTGATGGATGAGTCTCGAGGCGGATACCTCCCTTGAACACTGAGGCACAATAGCAGAAACATGACATGGACCAAAACTTGATGATGCAGTGGATGTTGTGACTTACGTCAGGTGACCCAAAGGAGTGAAAGAAACTCAAAGGATTGTCTCAGTGCATAGGTTCAGTGGATTATAGTGCGTGCAAAAGACAAAGTGCCATGTTCAAGGGAGACTCTAAGAGTTACGTGGTAATGTTCTCAAAAAGACTGCTTGGCTTGCTTCTTTCAATTTTTTCCCCCATCCAGATAGACGAGTACCTCTTTTTAATTTAACGAGCTCATGGAGGATAACACATGCTCAATAAAACTCACCTTCGGTAAGTTCCTCTTCCTTTGTTTAATGAACTGGAAGAAGTAAGGGTTCGATCCCATATGGGCCTGTTGATGTTTTGTTTAGCGAGTCCAAAGATAGAAAACTCGAAGGTTTTTCATGATTATAGAGTCTGGAAAAACACTTAAAAGAGAACTCTCTCAGTTCCTTTTTCGTAAAGTAGTCTGACGAGACCGAAAAAGAGATAAACTATTGTTCAACAGACGTTTTCTTCAAATACTTTAACAAGCGTGAAGAGAACAAGGTCTCCTGGTAATATTTTCATCTTTAGAGATTCTGAAAAGAACATAAAGATGACTCCAATGTTGTCCTTTTTCGTAATGTTAGTCTCGCAAGGCCAAAAAAGAGATAAATTATCACTCGAAAGACGCCCTTTCAAACCGTTTAACGAGTGGAAAAGGAAGCAAGATCACTTGGTAATATTTTCATGTTTAGAGAGTCTGAAAAGAGCTTAAAGGAGACTCCAGGGGGTTCCTTTTTTGTGTATCCATACAGGTCCGAAAAAGAGATAAAATTTTACCCGAATGCATTCTCATGTATTTACAAGCACGAGAAAGAACAAATACTAAGCTCGGTATGCCCCCAACTTTAAAGCTAGTGGATTAACTCCAGAAAGATCATCAAAGGCTGGAGACATGCCCTCCAAGATTCAATTCATTCACCGACTTTGAGGTTGTCACCAATTTCTCTAGTAGATTAGAAATAGGAGAAGGGTGGATGAAAAGAAGGATCAAGAGAGGTGATTGTTTCATGTTTTAACGAGCTTGACACAGGAAAAGAACTATGCTTAGGACCTCTGTTTCATTTTTTAACGATCTTGCCACAGAGAAGAGAAACTATGCTCATGGTTTTGTTCGGATCATGGCTTTCGAGAGGATAATTCTCTAGAAGGGGACCAGGTCAAAGGATAAAACATGGTCATGGCCTCCATGAGATCTTCACTAGATGGAAGATAATCACTCGAGAAGGGACACATGTCGAGGGTCGCGATAGGAGGAAGGAGATCAGGCTCCAATAATCCTACCGAAGAAATCACCGTGTCCACTACCGGATCTAAATCATCGGAAGTTGAAAGCATGGGAGATGATGAAAAATCAACACCAGGAGGGGAGATAGGCGGTATATCTGCCCGAATTTCTTCACGAGGGGGAAGAAAAGAGGATCAGTGATGGTTATTATCCCAAGGTAACTTGTCCATGCGAAACATTTCCGGAATAGATTCATCCGAAGGAAAAGTTGGGGAAATGTAGTCGATCATAGACAACAAGGAACTCAACCATAATTACATCGAGGAACTGTCAAGTGCCAATAGATGTTGGGAATCCGACGAGGGAGAAGTGGATGGGATAGAAATGTATGATGTTTCGGCTGGACTGAGTGGCATAATGTCACTTAGTGCATCGAATTCCAAAGGACAAGGTACAAATCAAGGGTCAGATGATTCCAAAGATTGATAAGCCGTGGTCAAAATTATATCGATGGTGGCAATATGATGTGTAGTTGGTGGAAGTGGTGTAGGGAAGGTACCCATGAGGCTAGAATCTTTCAGTAAGCCAACACCAACACTTTCATACGAGATCTTGTGTTCTCCCAAGAAAGGAATATTGTTGGTAGCGGGAGCGCGAGCATCGGTCGTGCAGAAATCCAACTGATCAACAGTGACAATTTTGCCCTGGTGAGGAAATTGTACACATCAAAAGATCGACGAGGCAACAAAATTCATAGCATAAAACCAACTTCTTCCAGGTAACAAGTTGTAATCAAGGGGAGCATCGACCACCTCGACATCAACAGTAACAATTTTTCCACCCAATTGGATGGGCAGGGACTGTAAAATCCCATGGGGATGAAATCCTTGCCCATCGAAGGCACGTAACATCATTGGGGATTTGTTGAGTGTTGGTGATTTTAAACCTTTCCAACATGCCAAAGACATGACACAAGTCGAGGCTCCCTCATCCAGAATAGTGCAGTGGATTTGTTGATTGTGAACAACAACATCAACTTGGAAATCAAGTTGGTGGGAGAGTCGAGATGCATAATTATCCAGGTTAAACATGATATGGTTGGATGACTCAGGATCAACAGTGCCAAGGGTGTCCAAGAGCGTTCTACGTTGACTGGGGCAGTGTTGTAAAACTTCTAACGTGGACATAACACACGGTGCTTGAGCCAAATCTTCAACAATGTTGTAGTTCTGGGCGGCACATGAACTAGGATTAAAGGTAGTTTTGTGGATAGTGCTCTTAGGAGGGCGTAAGATAGAGTTGAATGTGGGTTTCTCAATCTGAAGTGGTCTAGACAGAGGATTAACCAATGGAAGACTAACGGAGGATGACGATGGATCCGATAAAGTGTCAGTACCGTTAGTGTCTTTTCCTTTGTCAGGGTTACCTGGTGTGTCGTATGTCTTAGAGTGAGTGGTCAAATTGATCCCATTAAACATATAGATATGTTCAATTGACGAAGCCTCATCATTAGGATCGCTAGAACTACCCCCAGGAGAGAGGGTTTCAGCAACCATCGATTGTTTTTGTGGAAAAGGTTGAGTAAGCACAGCAGGTTGTGACTTCCCTTGGAAAATTTTGTCCACTTCATTGCGAAGTGGACAATCTCGAGTGTAGTGATCATCACCACAAATGATACACAGGAATTTTAGTTTCCGTTGTGGTTGCTTTTCGGTAGCAGGTGTTTGATTTTTGGGTTGTTCATTATTATTTTTTGATTTATTCTTTGTCTTCTTCTTACCTCCGGATTGTTGTGAAGGGGCAGATTGAACTACATTCACCTCAAAGATCTGAGTTTGAGAGGAGGTAGAGGAAGGTGTAGTTGATTTGGAAAAATATTGAGTTTTGATGGAACCGATAACACCATCCGCATGAGATGAGGATGATGGCTTAAAAGGATTGGTATTAGCTCGAGCAACATTTAGAAGGAAATCATACAAAGTACCAGATTGGGAATAAACCAAATCTAAATAATGAGCCTGAGTAATGGATTGTTCCTCTGTGACTGCACCACCCATAGCAACATCATGAGCGATCAGGGGTAATAGTGATTTAGTAAACCATTCCGCCAATAGTATGTCAGGAATGACTGCCTTGATCATCCTTTGTCGTCGCCTCCACTCATGAATATGGTCATAGATATGCACAGAGTTAGTTTGATGAAGGGAGGTCAAGAGTTCAGTACCCATATCGTAGCGAATAGGCAGTTGAAAGTGCGTGAGGAAAGACATGGCAAGGGAATTGAAATCATGAAAAGAAGGACCTGGTAGTGCAATATACCACTTTGCGGCCGAACTGGTAATTTTTCACTAGAAAAGACGCAAACGTATAGAATCATCCATGAGGGAGTTTGATGAAGACCACAAATGGAAAGTCATCACATGGTTGTTTGGATCTTCGCCAGGGTTTCCGTCAAATTTTGGAATATTAGAAGGAAGTTTAGCTGGAATGACTTGCCAAACAGGTGAATGAGAAATATGATCATTAGTTAACCGAGACAAGTCTGGGAGATCTAGAGTCACAAGGAAAGGTAGCTTTCGGTTAATGTGTGAATGATACTGGTGTGGCATAGGAACACTAGTAGGACCATAGACTGGGTTAGGTGGATAGTTGTAACCAGTAGGTCCTCCTACATACGGTTGTTGATGGCCAAGATAAGAAGGATTCGATGGTGCATGAGAAACATTGGCATAACCTGGTGGGTTCTGAACATTATAGGCCAGGTGATTTATTTGCCCATGAGGAGGATAAACATTTTTCCCTTGAGAATAGTAAGGAGTAGATCCTGGAGGCGGATACACATGAGGCCCATGAGGAGGATAAGATTCTGGTCCCGGAGAACTCCAGGTGGTGTTTGGGATGTCGCCCAGATAAGATTGACCATAAGATGTTATGGAAGGGACAGGATTCGATACTCCTCCTAGTGGGTTATTATACAAGTGCCCCCCAACGTAAGGTTGGGTAAAAGTGCCTCCTGAAGATACTCCCCAGGATTTTGAAGGGTTTCCAACAAATGAGGGTTTTCCCCCTGCCAGTGGTGGATTTATGACTAGGGTTTGACTGGCAAATGGAGGTTTCCCTCCAGGAGGAGCATGAACAGGGGGTTGTTCCCCGGGAGGGATAGGCTCACCATGGAAAGGTAGTCCTCTAAGAGGGAAAGGTATGTTGGATGGTGCTTTCCCTCCAGCCAGTTGTGTTTGGCCAACAGGGGTCTGTATTCTTGGGTGAGAAGATGTCCCAATAGGATCATGTGGAGATGTAGAGTAAAAGCTTGTAGAAATAGGGGTAGAGATTGAAGTGCTTTGGGGATGAGTATAGGTGATGATTCCAACATTAGGATGGACTTGTGCTAGTGTAGTAGTAGGTTGAATAACCTGATCGACTGGGTGATTCATTGTTTGACCGGATGGTCCTGTTTCACTAGGAGGGTCATGAGGTTGAAAGGGTTGTCGAATAGATTCGAAATGTTCATAGAGATCGTGTCCTGATGAAGTCCTCCATACAAAAGGAGCAGGTGTGGGATTGGTTTTGTACTGCAGTGCTAGGATGAACATGAGTCCTATACTCATCACCAAAGATGGGTTCTGTGGATCCCATATATGTTTCGGTAAATATCCTCTCCAGTAATCATGGGATCTCTTCATCTATGACGTTCCCAAGGGAGTCTAAATGAACCAAAAGTGGTTCAAGAGGAGTTACCGACACAGATGTAATGGGATTTTCAACCGTGTCCAAAGCATCTTCTGGGTTATCTAACAGAGGAGCAATAACACTTCCGGTGTCAGATAGATTTTCTACCTCTCTACGGTAGTTGTCTTCTGGAGGGTTAGGAGGTAAGGGTTGATAGCCTTCCGAAGGCATCCCTTGCATCCTACGTGATCGACGAATACCTTTATCATCTATGGGCTCAATTGTGGAGAATAATAGAACACATTGAAAATCTAGGGCCAACTAAAAAAAAAAAACAACATGCGCTAATAAAATCTAGGAATCAACCAAGCAGAGAAAACTTCTCTCGATGACTGTACTAGTTGGTGATGAAATCCAACGTCGCATGATCAAGTCGAGAAGGGGCTGGGATATGGTGGAACAGTTACAATGGCGACCTGCTTAACGGACTTTCACCTTGGTGCAAGCTTCCACGCAGTAATTGTGGATTTACCCTCCAAGGAGCCCGAGTGAGTTTGACCAATGTTTGTTCTAGGTACAGTGAGACTTCCCTTCATCATCACCTTGTGTAAGTACCTAAAGATTATGGCAACTAAAGACACCAATCCGCTGTGATTCCCTGGGTGGGTACAGTCGACAGTCTGATCTGAAACGTATGGGCAGGATAACAAGTCTGAAATCAACCCGAAAGGCTCCCACACATAATCATGGGTATACCTTCTAGTGACCCCCAATATACGATCTGACCACTACAAATAGTCGAACCACAGAGGGATAATCTCCGTAATTCACCCGAATGTGACCTCGTGCATAACCCCTGTGTGAGAGGGGGATCCCAGAAAACCAATACGACAATTGGATTTGACTCTCCCTAGCTCAGGATGCTAATGTTTGTTTTGAAAAATTTAGAGAGTTGTACTCATAGCTTAATCCAAAGTGCTAACCCTAGTCTACTGTTGGTGGAAGATCCTGAAAACAAAAATGTTCTAGATAATTTTTTAATTAGCGTTTGTTTTATAGTTGTTCTTTACTCAAAGGGTGCACGAAAGTGAAACTAATGTAATTATGACTCAATGCCCAAAAAGATGCATAGAATATGATAAGAAATCATTTATGTTCAATGAACACCTATTTAAGGGAAAGAGAAGGAGTCGTTTTCACTTTCAAACACTAATATGAAAAGTCATCAAACAATTGGTTCTCAATCGAATCCAATGCAATGCTAAAATATTTTCAAAAACGCCTTCTAATATGAAAATCAAGCACTAAAATGTATCTTTTTCATTTGTATGCAAATGATGACTAATTCAATGAAAAAAAAATTCTCCTATCAACTACCTTTTCATATCAAGGAGATTCAGACAAGTATGATCAGATTTTGCACACACAACACACCCTCTTGCTATGATCGAAACAAGAAGCAAACAGAAGACAAAGGATAATAAAGAAAAATCAAACAATTCACAAAAAAATTAGGTGTTCAAAGAACAATGAGCTCAAAAAACCAAGTGAGAAGAGTCACAGACTTCAGATGTCCTTCACTGGAGTTCCCGCTCAGTCGGATAGGAGAGAAGAAAACAGTGGATTGATTTCAAGCTCTCAATAACAAAAACTCAAAAATAATTAAGAAGGGAATTAAATATGAACAACAAGGTGTTTACTTTATTAGGAGGAAGCATGTCAAAGGTCAAAGGAAGAGTCATTGAATCACAAAGCAGCTCAACAAGTGAAAAAGCAAGGTCTGGACCTCTAAAAAATGCAGTTTTTGAAGAGATTTTATGCAAGAAGGGGTTGGTGCTCTGGTGTAAGGTCCACCAAAGAATTATAAATCTCTGTCTGAATCTTCTAGGGAGTGTTGGCTCTCTTCTAACATGGGCACAGGGGCGCCAGGCTCAAAAACCTCATAAAAATGTCAAAAAACCCAAAATATCAGTCAAATCTTGACATTCAAGATGAATGTGATGGGGTAAAGAGTCAATCAACAAGTGCAATAAGATAAATGGGGTGAACAAGGTCTAAAAAAAATTAAAGGGTAAGACAAGGTGTATGAGGAAAAATCAAAACCAAGAGTTTTGATTCGATTCCCCAGCAGAGTCGCCAGTTTCTGTTGAAGGAAAATCTCCCTGCAGACAGGTAGATCTCCTCAAAGAGCTAGACTCTTAACTCTAAGACAAAAAGTGCTTATCATGGTCACTAACTTCCTTTTAGTCCTACACAAACTAATGCATGAAGAGGAAGGAGGAACGACGTACCTTTTACCAGTGTTTGTCCCTGCACGCTCCGATTGTAACTCCAATCTTGAGCTCCTCGATAAACCCTGTAGACAAACAAAGTACAACCACTTCCTATTCTATCGAGATTAGTTCGAATCAGACCTATCTACTTAGAGACAAATTCATGTAATTTCAAACACAAATTAGAAATAAACAGACCAATCATATTACATTAATGAGGACAAAACATTACTTACAACGATAGATGGAATGTAGTAGTTTTGTCAAGTTCTCCTTGCCTAACCCTTGCTCAAAAGCTCCATGGTCTGAATGATGATAGCTTTTCTGATTAGCCTCCACTTCACTGTGTATCACTTATGAGATCATAAGTTTGGTATGATTCTCCACCCAGCTCCCCCTTTCACCATGAGAAAGCTTGCTTATATAGCCTTGGAGAGGCTCAACAACTTGAGATATCTTTGGGGTGAGTTGAGGATTTTCCTCCTTCAGTTAGGGATCTGCCCTAAGATCATGGCTTGATTGAGGATTTGAATCCAACTTCCTTCTAAGAATGAAAATATCCTTTCCCCATTCTTCTCAACAAATCAACTGTTGCCCAGAATAGGTAGCTCTCCCTCAAAAGGGCATTCAGAGCGTTATAACGCTCCCTAGTAGTGTATAGGGGAGCGCCAACACTCCTGAGGGTAGGAGCACTCCTGCAAATGGGAAAAAGACTGTTATAACACTCCCTGATAGATTATGGGGGGGCGCCAGCACTCCTGAGAGAGGTATAGGGGAGCGCTCTCCTCCAAAAACTTAGTTTTTTGTGTTCTTTCAAATGGAAAAAGGTTCATAAGCCTGTTGACTCATTTCTCTTCTTCCAAATTAGATGTTTGAGGTGTTTCAAGTGTCCTTCTCATGTTGTTATAGGTGCAACATGGGAATCATGGCAGTATTCTTTCTTTGACACTTGCGACACTTGTGAGAAAAATGTGACACTTGCGACACTTATAATGATGACACTTGCGACACTATCGAAGTGAGTAATTTCGATGTGTAACAACCCTTGAGTTCAACTACACCACGACTCACTTCTATTCTTTCTGTTCAACATCCGTATAGTCTTTGTGCTCTTTGTGCATGCAATATTCACCATGCATCTGCATGCTCACTTTGTGCCAAATTCCTCCACATCTCAAGTGCTCTGCCTCATCATTATCGTGACTCTTAAGCTTCTTCGGCATTTTTTCCCATGCGTTCAGCATCACTGTGTGTTCTATCTAGATTTTGCAACTTCTCTGGTAGTTGAGGATCTTCATCTTCTCTGTCTTCGATGGGCTTATCCTTTCTATTTTCAGCTACAGACTTCAATGCTCATCCACCTGTCAATCCCTCTAAGAGTTGTCTTCCTTCACTGGACGAAGTTTGGAGACTCTTCATCTCCTCTGGCGATCACACAGAGTTCTCTTCGAATTCTCTGTAAGACACAATCAATGGTTTCTGGAATTTTCACGTGCCATGCATCAGTAGCCCTCTGATCATGCTCATGTTCACCTCCATCATTGGATTAACTCTGATGGGTTCTTGCATTATTTACCTGTTTTGCACTTTCACAATTCAGAGATTCTACAATGAGACATCTTGAGTCTCCATGTCACGAGTTTTGAAGCTCCGAAACAGAGATTTTATACACTAGATCCTTCCTTTATATGACCATGGCTATGACCAAGCACTTATGCATAAAGTTTTTTTCACGAATTCACATTTCGTGAATTTGGAGATGAGGCATCTCGACTCACCAAGTTGCGATCCCCGAAACCCTGAAATGGAGCTTATCTAAACTGACTCCTTCCCTTCTCGTAACCACCGGCGATGACCATAGGTTGTGCCAAAAGGTTCTTTATATTTCACGAGTTTATAAACTTCATTGATTATGATCAACGGTTGAAATATCCATAGATCCGATGGTCCATATCTTATCGTGATCTCGCATCTCGCGAGTTTCCACACCATGCTCCATTGACTCCAAGTCAACGACTTGTCCTATGATTCGATGGTCCAGATCTGATCTTGATTCAATGGCTTGGATCATATCGCAATTTCGCATATCGCGATTCTGGAGATGAAGGTTCTTGTCACTCTAATTTGCGATAGGCAAAACTCTGAAATGGAGCTTAGATCAATGGTCCACGATCTCGATGAATCTACGGTCCAGATGTCATCGTGAATTTGCATCTCGTGATTCCTTCGATGGAGGTTCTTGTCACTCCAAGTCATGATAGGAAAAAATCTGAAATGGAGCTTAGATCAATGGTCCACATCTTTTGGTGTATTGACGGTCATGATCTTTTCATGATTTCGCAAGTCTTCATTGTGTCTGTATCGGGATTTCGAGATTTTGTGAACTCGCTTCACCTTGCACTTTTAATGATCGTGCAGATTCTCCTGGATCCTATGATGGTTAGTTCCTCATGCTCAGATATAATGCCCAAGATCTATCATCCATATATGTGCACTCTTGTTGTCTACATTGAGATCTGACAGTCATTGGGAATTCTGAATTGTTGATCCAATGATCACTATTGATGTTGATCATGCTGAGCTTTTCCATCGCTATTCTTGCCAACAAGCCTCTGCACTATCTCTTCTGAGCTTATTCAAATCTTCTCATAATGCCATCAATGACAAGAATTCGTCGTCTGAATGCCCATATATTACATACCTTTTGTACTCATGCCATCTTCATTGTTGTACTTGCCATCAATGACAAGCATTCTCTGTCTGTTAAATATTTGCCAACAATACCCCTTAGAATAATATAGTTGAAACATATGTAAGTACATACCTCTGATAGTATCAGTAGGTGGTGGTACCATCCAAAAGCAATGGTGATAGGTAAGAAATATTCAAAGGTGTTTCAACTTTAAGTTTTTCCAACACGTTACAAAATCTGTCACTGCAAATAGAAATGCAGTTGTAATTGCAACTTATATTGCAATTGGTACTTTATCTATAACTTAGGGTTTTATGAGAAAACCCTAATTTTTCAAAATTCAAATTTTGAAATTCTGATCCAGGGGCTATATGCGCTGAGCTGAGGTGAGTAAGTTGGTGCAATTAGATTTCTGGAAATCCAAATTTTACCCCTTAAAACTGAGCTTGCAAAAATTTGGACTAATACTTCTGGTACTGGTTCTGGTTTCTTGGTTTTCTATTTTTCTGGTACTCTGGTTTTCTGGTACTAGTGAAAAAAAGGGTTTCACTTTCTGGGAGTTATGTTCACTGAAAAGGTGTGCTCAAGCTTCCAAAAGATTCACTAGGGTAGGGTGCACTTTTCTATATGGTTTTCAGGAAAAAATTCCTCTCCAACAAAAAGACCTAATTTTCTTGTACGCCAACAATGCCATTTTTTCTTATCCAGTGAAAGGTGCTCTCTTCAGCTTAGATCTGAAACCATGTTAAGTTTTAAGCTATTATTAGGTTTATTTTAAATTTACTAGATAACCATAACATAGATAGGATCACTGAGAGAAACAATTCACAAGATACACAACATTTATCCCGATAAACCCTCATGGGGGAGAAAACCTAGCAAAAACTTCCTTAATATAGATAGCCAATACAATGCCAATATAATAAACCGAAACACTAGAGAATATCCAACACTGAGCAATGTGCCTCTCTCTTCCTTCTTCTCCCAAATATATCTCTTCAAACTCACGCACTTGATGAGTGAATGAGTGAGTGAGTTAATGAGGTGTTGGATTCCTTTATTTATACAAATTGGCAGACGCTGGAAAGGTGTCTCTTCACTGGGCAGGGCCGATTTGTCTTCTTAGTGGTTAAAACCACTTTAATTATCCTGGGGGTCAACTTCTCAATTTTCATAATATATTTAGGGTTTGACAAATCCACAAAAGGAGATTTGGTCAATTACAATGCTCGACATGATCAATCCACAAAATGGGATTGATATATTTAATAATGACTCAATAATAAATAGAATACACTTTGCAGTTACAATATTTCAACAACTTCCCCCTCTTATTCCGAGTGATCTTGAGTCTCCTTTTGTGTCTGATATCACTATTTGTAGATCCTTAATCCCTCATGCTTGTGATTCTTTGCTGATAGACTCTTCAAGTCCTGGACATAACCTTCATATTCATATGGAATATGGTTAGTTTTCTTTTCCCTTTGGAACTGTCGACCCTCCTCGTTCGTGTGATTTCTTGGATTTTTAATTTCCTTCAGATGATGCTATCCTTGAAGCCATGACTCTGGTTTCTATACCATGGGAATACTTACACCATGGTTTGTGTTTTCTTCCCTTTTGGGATACTTTCTAGGTTGACTATCGAAGAGACTCCTCGTCAGAGCATAACAGTGGGATCTACCTAAACTACTATCATGCATGAGACATAAGGCTATGTGGTACCTTGTACATATTGTACATTCTAGGTTTGTTGTTTTCAAGTTTTGTGTTCAATAGCACCTCTTATTTTTTGAAGTTTTTATCTATATTGGATCTATTAACTTATGGATGAGTGTTATTGGCCTTATATGCAGGATCTTGGAGACATTTTTCTTTGATTTGTTTTCATCGTATCAATCTGTTCTGACATGTATTGACCTTGAAGCTGGCATATAGGTTAGGTTTTTCCATACTTGAAACTTTTGCATTATCTGTTTCCTAGTTCTTTTT
The DNA here is from genome assembly GCA_009831015.1 of Picea engelmannii. NCBI lineage: Eukaryota > Viridiplantae > Streptophyta > Pinopsida > Pinales > Pinaceae > Picea > Picea engelmannii. The sequence continues at coordinate 284,840 of ML790578.1, read as the reverse complement.
TCCATAGGATCAATCCCACCGAAGTGCGACATGGAACCTTCTCGACTTCTTTAGAAGTGTCGTAGTTAGGTGGTAGAGCCTACCTCTACATGGATTCCCTAGGTAGATCCTTTGTTGCATTTTTGGCATCCATGTTGTGAGTTTGTCTATAGTCTTGGGATTCCTTGTTAGTCCCGTCATGATTACATATTGAAGCCTCATTCTTATTTCTAGTCATCATTCTTGGACTTACCCACATGACTCCCTAGTGAGCATGCTTTGTTTTCTTTCAAGCTCACTTTAATTTTGAAAGAAACATCCAACGAGAATATATTTATTATTTTCGATCTCGTATGGATTATTTGAGAAAATAAGCCCCTCTAGAGTCTTCTTTAAGCCCTTTTCAAACTCTCAAAAATTGAAAAGATTGTCAAGCGATCTTGCTTCCCTTCATGCTCACCAAACTCAAATTTGAAGGCACATCTGTCCGGCGGTAGTTTACCCCTTTTTCAGTCTGGAAAACGAATTCTATGAATAAAGGTATTCTCTAGGAACTTCATTTCACTAGAAGAGTATTCTCAGGTGTGAGTTTAACCCTTTTTCGAGCATGAGGAACTAAATTTTTGAAAAAGGAACATTCTCCTTGGTTTTGGTTTATCTCTTTTTCAGGTCTTGGAGATTACTTACGAAAAGGAACCCCCTCAGAATCGATAGTTAAGATATTTCCAAACTCCCTAAATATGAAAAGATAGCCGAGTGACCTTGTTCCTTTCACACTCATTAAATTGGTCCAGAAAGAACATCTACTCAACATGAGTTTAACCCTTTTTCCAGCTAGTAGATTATCCAGGAAAAAGGTACGCCTCGGGACACCTGTCTCACCGGAAGATTTCTCCTAAGTTATATTTTATAATTTTTCGGGCTAAGGAGACTAAAATTAGAGCAAGGTTGTGAGTCCATAGTTAATCTCTTTTTAGACTCCTTAAAATTGAAAAGATCACCAAGTGATATTGTCTCAATCACACTCATTAAAATGGTTTTCAAGAGATGTATTTTCGGTATAAGTTTAACTCTTTTTCAAACCGATCAGACTAATTATGAAAAATAAACTCCCTTGAGTCTTCTTTTAGTGTTTTTTCATACTTTCTAAACGTGAAAAAACCACCTAGATTACCTTCTCTGGGCTCGTAATAATTCACATGAAAGGAGTCTTATTAAGTCGTGCTTAATCACATTGCGGGTCTCATCTTTGCATATTTGGCCTAATTTTGGATCCATATTTATCTCAACTGAAACTTTAAATAATTCCTTATATGCATGCCTTGCAACACTTTTTTCCTTTGTGATCTAACACCATGACCCATGGAGGAATTTTCTCGAGTGTCCTTATCCTGCACATGTCTCCTTGCACTGAGCATCAGTATGTTCCATGCACTTGGAACTAGTTTTCTTTCCCACGACACTCGTTCCTCCTATGTAACATAGCATTATTTTATTATTTTTCAAGATCGTTAAAAAATTTGAAAAAGACAAAAAAATCAAATGTTCCAAAAAGAGGGGACATGATATATAAATTCCTTTTTCGGAAGCAAGATAGTTTCCCTTGGACAAAGCACATACTTCCATTTGTTTTCCAAGCATTGGGATCTAGTATGACCTTAGGAAGTTGTTCTCATTACATAGAGTTGTGTCCTCCTCCATTTGGTTACTCTTCCAAACATATAGAGAGTTTGAAGTGCCTCTTGCATCACATACTTATGTCAATATTACGCTGTCCGGGTCTCATCATTTTTCGTGCTTTTGTCCAAGGGAATTTTTATCCAACCTAAGTCATCCATTCTACAATCTGCCTCTTGACTTTCATGAGTCGACCATCCCGAGAGTGTAATAAAGTCCAGATTCAAAATCGATGAAGTTCTGTGCCTGATGATCGAGATTCTCTAGTCTTTCCCCGACAGCATGTCGAAGACCTCAGACTAGTGAGTCTTACACTCCTATTATACTCCTACCTGAGTTGTTGAAGATATTGAAGTTGTTTCTCGAGATATGGTGTCTTCATCTCTAGCCGCAGGAATCAATTCTTCTTGAAGATGAATATTATATTTTACTTAATTATCATCAAATGATTTTGAGATGTAGATCCACTCTGTATTTATCATGAATACACTTTATATAAACATTTCTATGACATGGATCTATAATGTACTTGATTGAAAACCATGATTAGTTCATCCCGAGCATGGGTATTCCCACCTCAAAGATATTATCATTGTTTGGTAGATGGCACGCTCCCAAACTCTGGTCCTGAGCTCACTTGACTCCGTGCATTCCCACTGGTAAAGATATTGTAATGTATTTCGGCCATCACTTTCTCTTATGATATCACACATTAGGGGGCATATGTTATAGCACAAAAATTCCCTACCTATGCATACATGGCATTGGATTTTTCACTTACAAAATTTTCCAAATTACTGTTGAAGCTCTCTCTTAAAAAACCATTTTTTGTAGCATGTACGCGTCCTGCTGCACTACTTCCCACATATACATGCTATCTGTAGACTAGAAATCCCACACACATATGCGATTTGCATGATAAAGAACCCACATTTACCTCCAAAAGTTGCAAAAAATAAAAAGTTGTAAGGAATTTGGTAGAGTTTACGGGCTATAGTCGGTTTCCCAACCATTTTACCTCTTGTAGCCCGTCCCCAAATCGATTAACTATATTTTTATCATATAAAAGGAGGTCTTGGGGTCTCATTCCAACATCAAGCAAGAAAACAAAGAAACTCTTCCAAAATCCCTTCCCCTTCTAGCCTAATCTTTCCAACCCTTTCTGAGATTCGGCCTCAACATTCCCCTTCAGCCCTTTCCCTATACAATCCCTCCCCTTTTCCTAAGGAGATTAGTTGATTGTAAGAGGTATCATGGGAATGATGCACTTGAAGAAGTAGTAAGAGGATTCTGGGCTTGGTTCATGGAGCGTTTAGCCGATCAAGAAGGTTGTAATCATTGTAATCTTCATATCTAAATAATATAATTCTTTTTTTGTCCCAAATATTGTGTTTATTTGCTTTCATTTGATTAATGCATCTATATTTATATCTGAACACTAACATTGATAAGTGGAGATAGTATATCTTGTAGCTTTGTTTTTCTTAGTTACTTGCAGGTCAACTTTGGGAGGAGACCAACAATCCAAGAAACTACAAATGTGAAGGAAGTCTACATCAGACGTTAGGACCTAAGGTACACCTACTTTTCCTTCTCTTGTCTTTTAAGTTAATATAGTTTGGGGTAGCCTAGGATAAGGAATATATTTTAAGGGAAGCCAATGCTCTGCCTATATTTGGGCCGAATATAGTAATAACGGGGATTTTCCCCGCTAGCACTATTTTAAATCTTTCTAACCCAAATGATAAGTTTTTGGTATGTACATATGCATGCAAGGAAGGACTTGGTGGAGTCCTCACTCAAAATGGGCATGTCATTGGTTATGAGTCCAAAAAATTCAAAGAGCATGAGAGGAATTATGCCACACATTATTTGGAGCTTGCTTCCATAGTTCATGCATTAAATATGTGGAGGAATTATCTCATGTGAAAAATATTTGAATTAAGGACAAACCATAGTGGTCTAAAATATCTTTTTGAACAACCAACTTTGAATGCTAGGAAAACAAGGTGGCTGGAATTTTTAAGTGAGTATGACTTTGGCATCAAGCATATAAAGGGAAAAGAAAGTAAAGTTGATGATGCACTCAACATAAGAGTACCTCTCATGCATGCTACAATTGTTAGTATGCATCAGTCAGATTTAAAGAGAAGAAGTTTAGAATCTGTTGTTACATATCAGCATTACCTATAGGTAAAAGAAATCTTACCACAAGAAAATGTACAACATAAAATTAAAGAGTATGATATTAAGGAAGATGGATTACTTATGCCTAAGAATAGAATTTATGTTCCTAGTTCCATAGAACTTAGGAATTTGGTATTAAAAGAAATGCATAGTGTTCCATATGTTAGACATCCGGGTTATCAAAAAACAATTGCAACATTAATAAGCCAATTCTTTTGGACATGAATGAAGAAGGATATTGCTGGTTACATTGCCATATGTATGGAATGTCGGAGAGTAAAATTTGACCATAGACACCTAATGGGTTTTGTTCATCCATTTCCAATTCCAGAAAATAAATGGGAAGTGGTAACCATTGATTTTATAACCAAATTTCCTAGGAAAACAAGGCAACATGATTCCATAATGGTAGTTGTGCATAAATTGACAAAGGATGCTCATTTTGTTCTTGTAAAGATGACTCATACAACAACTAATATTGCAAAAATTTACATTAGGGAAATTGATAGGTTGCATGGGATACCTAGGGAAATTGTTTCAGATAAAGATACAAAGTTCACTTCAAATTTTTGGAGGGGATTATTTAAATAATATGGTATGAATATGAATTTTAGCACAACATACCTTCCATAGTCAGATGGGCAGATTGAGAGAGTCAACCAAGTGATTGAAGACATGTTGAGAATGTATGTGATGAATAAACCATCTAAGTGGGAAGAATACTTACATTTCATTGAGTTCGCCTATAACAATGGGTATCAATATTCGTTGAAGATGATCCCATTTGAGGATTTGTATGGTAGAAAATGAAATAATCTAGTGAGGATAGAGTAGTACTTGGCCCATAATTTCTCAAGGACATGGAAGACCAAATGGTTAGAAATAAGTAGAATTTAAAGGCAACTCAAGACAAACATAAAAGTTATGCAAATAAGAACATGACAGCTAGAGAATTTAAATTGGGGGAGCATTTTATTTTAAAAGTGAAGCCCAAGAAGATCTCATTGAATTTGGGTAGTTGTACAAAGCCAACAGCTAGATTATATTGTCCATTTGAAATCTTGGAAAAAATAGGGCCAGTTGCATACATGCTTGCATTGCCTGCTTCCATGAATGTGAATAATGTATTTCATGTCTCATTGTTGAAAAATTATATACATGATCATAACCATGTTATTGATTGGAATTTGATTCAGGTAGAGCCAGAGGGAGACTTTCAGGTCCAGCTAGTGTGCATATTGGACAAAAAAGTCAAAATTCTCCAAAATCGAGTTATAGAGCTGGTAAAAGTTGAGCGGAACTGCTACGGTCCTGAATATTCTACTTGGGAGCATGAAGATTCCATGCAGGCGGAGTACCCACGAATTTTTGAATAAATTTTGAAATTTTGATTTTTGTTTTGTATATGCACTGAGGACAGTGAAAAAATAAGGGGAAGTGGAATGTAATACCCTAGTTTTGAGTCCCCATATGAAATAATGTATTTTTTTTATTTGATGAAAGGCTGGAGTGCCCAAACAATTGAAAAGGCCAACGTGCCTAGGAAATGTAATGCTATGATCATTATTAATAATAAAATACATCACTTGTTGCTGGAAGAACAAGGACAATATTTATATGGGGATATGATTCCATGAGAGAGGGGGATTAGGGGGAAAATTCATTTTATCATATTTTATTTACCCATAGTTCTTTAATTGAGAGAAGTGGTTACATGAGATTATTGAGGGAGGCCATGCGATTCTTGATTCCCATGTAAATATTTAAACCCATCTTGTGGGATTTTTGGGGGTTCATCTTCACTCACTCTTGTTGAACCCATTTTGTGCTTCCCATTTATTTCTATTTTCCTATTTCTTTTTTTTACCTCTTATATCCCCTTTCTATATTTTCCCTTCCCCAATATCTCATATTCCCCTCTTCTTTTTTCCCTTATTTGTTATAATGAAATTACCACACTTAGTCATTTTTCACTATGTTTGCGGACTTTCGAACTTGCGTATGTTCATACTTGTATTATCCTTTATTTACCTCTATATTAGTCTGCCCAACACTTAATTTATTTTTCACCACATATTTTTCGGACTTTCAGACTCGTGGACCTACATGTTTCACTTCCACTCATCCATCAGTCAACCTGACATATCCCAACACTTAGTCATTTCATCCATTCAAACTTTTAGAATTGTAGACCTTCCTTTCCATTCTGATTTTTCACTTAGACTCTTCGCCGATTATGTGTCCCTTCCTTCACATCTGTCGAGGTCAAATTTAATGCTATCTTTATGGATTTAAATACTATATTCATTTTTGAAATGGTCAGTAATTAATGACATTTATTTAGAGGTTAGTCACATTTATTTTGAGTAAATGCCTCTGTCAAAATAAAATATAACCTAAATTGATTTTACTATGCAAAGTAATAATACAAGAAAAGTTGGTCAACTCTGGGAAATTAGTCATGAGAAAACAATAGTTCTCTGGGGATACCTTGAACCTCTTCACTAGAGAACATCATAACTATCAATGGTCTCGATTATACTGGTATTATTCGAGTCTAATTGGTAAATAAAAAAACAAGGTGTGGACTTCGGGGATAGTTCTCACAGGTTGTGTTCCAAAAGTATTTGAATGTAAGAATGTTCTTTCCTGGTGCATCGACAAGTTTTTCCATAACATAAGGGTCATTGTGTTGAAGAGTAGTTCTCCTATTTCCTTGGCACCTTTGATATTCAAGGATATGTTGAAATTACTAGAGTCAAACATGGTTTATAAAGGGGAGGAAGCTAGAAATTTTGAAAAATAAAAAAGAATGCAATCAAACTTCTCCAAGAATATTTGCATGATCCTACATCAATGTGAGAAGATATATCTAGAATTCAAGTAAGTTGTTTGAATAATCCTTATAAAGAAATTTCTTGGTTATTTACTTGATTTGTTGGTAAATATTCTATGGAAATCATTCCTTGATTGGAATTATATATACTGCATTTCATAGTTCACAAAAACATAATCTTCGACTGGGGGAAGATTATTTCAAATGAAATTACTGCACAATTGATAAATTTCAAAGCTCAAAGGAAGTTTTATATGTCAACTCATTTGTTATTTTCTATCAGATATTGCCATACTTTTGAGGGTTTAAATGTTTCCAAAAGGGTTAGAGTAAATGTGGACCCCATGACCATGTGGTATAAATATTTATGGAGGCAGAGGTTCGAAAATAATTTCTATGAGGTTTACAGTGATTTTTTGTCTAAATTCAAAAAATCAGTATTTGCTGAAGACACTTCCCGACTCTCATTGGAAGCATCATATTTTCTAAAAGAGAAACGAATTCTGGAAAACTAGACGACCAAAATATCATCAAGGATTTTTTCTGTAACTAAAAACCCATCTTTCTTTCGTATTTCAAATCTGATAAGTTGTTAATTATTGAAATATCTATAAAATATAAATTCTAGTTTCATACATTCTCTGAGAAAAGGAAAAAGAAATTCATATCTCTTCTATGGAAAGTAAGTCAAATTTTTCTCAGAGGGATTTCCAAAATTGATGAGTATGCTACCTTTTTCAATCATTCGAACTTGCAATATGTTGAGGAAATCAATGGTTTTTACCCAAGTCATCTCTTCCAGAATAACTTGTTTTTAGTTGGACTTAGTCCTGCACTTATAAACTTGGTTGTGAGTAGAGAAGAGGAGAATGATAGGCATAACCCTAATAATCGAGAAGCTGACATAGAATTCAACGATTTAGAAACTATCATAAGTACCATAGATCATCATAAGGAAAGAGGTAATCCTTCAAATGAGAGGAACACTCAATATCCAACCATTTCTTGAAGGAGTTCTTTACTAAAGACAAATATTTATTCTGGAACATCACTGTAATATACCATATATAGAAAGTATGCAAAACAAAAATAAAATGCTAGAAATGCAGAATAACAGTAATATAACTAGCATAATCTCCACAATAACACATAAATGATATAAGAACAAACAACAAAAATAACACTTTGATTCAGAAAGCAATGTTCACAGGCCTCTTCGAGGGGGCAACCTCCAGTCGAGCAGCACTCTATTACAATAATATCCAAGATAAGGTTTCCATACCCTCGACCCTTATTTATACTAAATACATCTATCAAGAGAAGCATCTAGAGGAAGATCCTTCTAGAAGCGAAAGCTTCTATTAGGTCTTCTTACATCCACCTTATTCTATTTTATTGAAAGGCCTTATTAATATTGACCTTTATTACATATGAATATATTGCTCTACCTATGTGCGTGTTAGGACCCTAACATGTCCACCCCCTTAAAAACAACCTTGTCCTCAAGGCTTGAGATGTGGAAACTGTTGTAGAATTGTAGTTGGTTCCCAAGTGGCATCTGTTGGAGTTGTATCTTTCCAATGGACTAGCACTTCCTTGATGGTTCTCTGACGTAAGCGACACTCACGCTAGTCCAAAAATGCTTCTGGCTGTAGCCAAATGGATCCTTCTTCAGCTAACTCGGGAAGGTTGGTTTGAATTTGGAACCTAGTTCCAATCACCTTCTTTAAGCAGGAAACATGAAAAACAGGATGTAGCTTCAAATGAATGGGCAAAACCAACTGATAGGTGACTTATCCCACACACTTGAGAACTATATAAGGACCATAAAATTTGGGCGCTAGCTTCTGACAATGCTCGACCTTGAGGGAAGTTTGCTTGTATGGTTGCAGTCACAGAAACACCTAATCCCCTTCTGCAAATTGACGTTCAGAGCGACCTTCATATGCTGCTTGTTGCTTCATGCGATTCTGTGCCATGAACAAGTTCTCTTTGAGGGTATGGAGAATATATTCTCGAACTACAAGTGTTTGTTCAACTGCCTGGACCTTCGAGGTACCCGGTAAGTATGAGAGAAATGAAGGTGGATTTTGTCCATATACCACTTCAAAAGGAGTCATGCATGTAGTTGTATGGTAGGAAGTGTTGTACCACCATTCAGCTAGGGGTAACCATTGAGCCCACAGATTTTTCTTTTCAGAGGAAAAACACCTTAGATACGTTTCCAAACACTTGTTGACAACTTCCATTTGACCATCATTCTGGGGATGATAAGCTGTGCTGAGATGCAATTGGGTGCCCTGTATCTTGAACAGTTCTTGACAAAAATTGCTAGTGAAAGTTGGGTCACGATAAAAAACAATAGAGTGCGGCATGCCATGAAGCTTGAAGACCTGGTCCATGAAAATTTGATCCACCGTGGATGCAGTAAATGGTTGTTGAAGAGCACATAAATGAGTATACTTGGAAATGAAATCCACAACCACCATTATGACTGATTTATTTCCCAATTTGGGTAAGCCGGTAATAAAGTCCATAGAGATATCCTTCCAAATAGCAGGTGGAATTGGAAGAAGTTGTAGTGTGCCCGGGGATTTGACTGTTTCTCCCTTGTTGTGTTTACACACATCACATTTAGTGACAAAATTAGGGATGTCCTGTTTCATACCATCCCAGAAAAAAGAACGTTTGACCTTGTCATAGGTTTGGGTGAACCCGGAGTGCCTTGTTGTGGGTGTAGCATGAAGCTCAGAAAGTACTGTGGATTTAAGCTTTGATTTTTTACTTAAATACAAATGACCTTTATATCAAAGCTTATCCTGGAGCCAAGAGTACCCTGGGGGAGCTAGAGCATTGGTCTGCAATTGTTGGATCAGATGTGAACTTTTGGGATCTTGTAGCCATTCCTGGCGAACAACTTGGATCTAATCTGGTACAATGAAGGAAAGAGAAAAAAGGGATCCTTCTTCTTCATATTTTCGAGATAGTGCATCTACCACCACATTGTCTTTGCCTTTCTTGTAAATGATCTCATAATCATATCCAAAGAGCTTAGTCACCCATTTTTGTTGCTTCGGGGAGGAAATGTGTTGTTCCAGAAACTACTTAAGGCTTTGATGGTCTGTATTAATTTGGAAACATTTCCCCAAGAGATAAGGGTGACACAAATTAATGGCATGTAGAATAAACAAAATTTAATTTTCATAGATGGGTTTGCCCAGATTCCTTTCAGATAGTTTCTTGCTGGTGAAGGCCAAAGGTTGACCCTCTTGCATAAGGACAACACCGATTCCTTTCCCTAAGGCATCACATTCCAACACAAAGGTCTTTGTGAAATCAGGAAGGGCCAAAACTGAAGTGGTGCACATGGCCATCTTCAAGGTTTGGAAAGCTTGAGAAGCAACTGGAGTCCAAGTGAAAGAGTTATTTTTTAGGAGAGCAGTGAGAGGTGCTACAATCTTTCCATAATTCTTAACAAAATTGTGATAATACCCTGTTAAGCCCATAAATCCATGCAAGCTTTTGAGATTCTTTGGGTGCAGCCAGTCTTTCATAGCTTCAATCTTTTTCAGATCCACCCTGATGCCATCCTTGCTAACCAGATGACACAAGTATTCTACTCTGAGGCACCAAAAGAACATTTAGATTGTTTCAGGAAAAGTTGGTGCTGAGAGAGTAGATGGAGAACTCGATCCACATGAGTAAGATGATATTTCAAGGTTTTACTATAGATGAGGATATCATCAAATAAAACTAAGACAAAATTATAGAGAAAGGGACAGAAGACATGATTCATGAGGATTTGGAAGGTGGAGGGGGAATTACACAAGCCAAAGGGCATGACCAAAAACTCATAGTGGTTCTCTTGAGTTCGAAAGGCCATCTTGGGAATGACTGCCTCTTTCATACATATCTGGTGATGGCCCGAGTGAATATCAAGTTTAGTAAAGAATTGGGCGCCACTCAGTTCATCTAGGAGGTCATCAATGACAGGAATGGGAAATTTGTCTTTAATGGTCAGTTTGTTGAGGGAATGGAAGTCAGGGTACATTCTCCAAGTACCTTCTTTCTTCAGGACCATGACTACAGGAGAAGAGTAAGGGCTCGTACTAGGGCGGATAATGCCTGCATTAAGGAGTTCTTGGACCATTTTCTCAATTTCATTTTTTTGTGAAAAGGGGTGGTAATACAGACGGATATTGGGAGGAAGGCTTCTAGGTACAAGGGGAATGGAATGATCATGAACACCGTAGGAAGGAGGGAGTCCTTAGGGAGTGGAAAATACCATTTGATGTTTAGAAAGGAGGGCTTGGAGGTCTTGCGGCACCAAGGGTGTATTTGTTTCTTGTATGGCATGGAGTTGGGCAATGACACCAGAATGACATTTTTTGAGCATCTTTTCCATGCGATGGGAACTAATGATCTCAGGTGAACCAATAGTGATTCCTTGGAATTTATATTGGTGGCCTTCCTGGTTGAATTGTATGGTTAATTCCTTAAAATCCATGAGAATGGGACCCAAAGTCCTTAGCCAGTCTGCACCCAACACAATTTCATAACCGCCCATGTCGATAGCAAACATATGGGATTTTAGGTGGTAATCACCAATTTGGAGACACACATTTTCACAACGCCCTCCACATTTCATGGAACCACCATTGGCAATCATGATTTGGAAATTGTTGATGGCATGGATGTAGCAATGAGTTTCTTGGGCAGTGCGGCGATGAATAAAATTATGGGTGCGTCCACTATGAACCAGAATGATGACCTTTCAATGCTTAATGTAACCAATTAACTTGAGGGTTTCGGGGGTGGAGAAGCTAGTGAGAGCATTGAGGGAAATGATCGGTTCCACTTTGGGAGGGTCTGAGGGAGGGTTTATGTTAGTGATTTTAGGTGACTCAGACACAAGGGGAGTTTCAACATCCTCTTCCGAAATATCCTCAGAGATGGCCACAAAAATGTTTTGTTCCTTACACTTGTGGCCCAGGAAATATTTGTCATCACATTTATAACAAAGGCCTTTGAGTTGGCGTTGAAGCGAGCTTCCAGGTCTTGGCTATGGGTATGGGCCATGAGGATGGGTGAACTAAAAAGGGGCGGGCGTGGTCAATTTTTTTTCCGAAAAATGATATGGATGAATGTGATAAGGGCGAAGAGATGAATCCAATGGAATAGGTCTCAAATAATGGTGAAAAAATTTCCAGACTTTTTTTTTTTTTTACATATGCAGAGTTATACTCTGGTCTAAAGAATACTGCAGTGATGAAATCCCCAAATTCTTAACCAGTAAGAAAAGTGTAGTGATTTTGCAACCCGAACACATTTGCGCAGCAACAGATCTTGTCTATTTTAATTTTTTTATGTTTCTGTCCCCCAAGGGTTAGGTATTCAAGGGTTCTATAGATAAAGGTTTTCCCTATGCTATAGCTCTCTAATATACATGTGGGGTCCAACAATAGTACTCATCCCAATATCTCAGGGAAATAACTAAGGAGGATAGACCGTAACCTTAGCCTTACTACCCAACTACCCAGGTACTAGAGAGTATCTCCCCGAGTGTCGTTCTCGGTAGAACTATAACTATCAGGCATAGTCCACTAGGCATACCAAAAATGTATAATAAGCATAGAGTCATGGGTTAAAACTATAGAGGAGGGAAATCCCAAATTATACAAACAAAAATGAAGAAAAAGAAGAAACATCAAAGGTTGCAGTATCCTTCTTACAAGGAACCATGATGGCCATTTTAGAGAGTCAATTGAAACCAAAAAATATGCAGTCACGTTAAAATTTAGCCATTAGTAAACCATAAACTTACACTAATAGATTCCTAAGGTCTAAAGGACACAATCAAAGGATCACACATACCTAAATGGTGATTTATCGCAACACAAAATTTGAGGTGGTTCTCAACATCATGTATCATACGTGGCCAATAACATTATCGTTGTAAAGTTGCAACTATCTTTGATATGATAAAATGTCCAACCAAATTTAAGAAATGTGATTACCAAATCAACAAATGATTAGATTCACTTGCAAGTACTGCACACATCTTATCAATTCAATAGAGAGGACCATTATGCAAATGAAAACAAATAAAATTGATAATAAGGCCTATGGAGGTAGTGTATCATCCTTGTTGAGTGATTGCATAAAATTCTGCAAAATTTGTGTGTATTATAGAACTCTGGCCAAGTTTTTGTATCACACCGTTTTTTGTGTCAAGAACCACTGCCAATGCTATTGGTGTTTGACTCAAATAATAGTGTACCTTGTTATCTCTTCAATGTAAATGTTTGATAACCAATTGGAATTGGTATCAAAAAGTCTATTTCATATGTGGTGTGTTCTCAAGTT
>ML790578.1:217070-233288 GCA_009831015.1 Picea engelmannii | reverse complement strand
TGTGCTTTATTTTTAGGATAGCATTCGAATAAAAGACTAGACGCTTTCCTGCACATACTGTGTATCAGCTCGAAGTATACTAGCCCTGGTTTGACAATTTAGTGATTCAGGACACTTAAAAGCTACAATTTAGCAGCCTGACAATACCAAAACCCTAGATGTCTAAAACCATAGGTCAACTTGACCCATATTTTCAGGGCTTTGCCATCTTGTCTTTCCTTCCTTCTCATGCGGTTCTCCAAAGCATCAAACAATGGATTTTTCTACTTGCTGAGTTGTCCATGATATGTCTTCCTTGTTGATATGTCATCCTCGATCTCCTCATCCAATGACTTTCTTTCTCTTACCTTGCTCCATATTTTCCACTCTTCTACTCACTTTAACCTAGTATCAGTCACTGTGTCTTCCGTGCAGTTTGTAAATTCATATTTCCTTTTCCCTGTTCTTCCCTTTCTTCCTCAACCCATACCCAAGGGCCAACACTAGGTATTGTGAAATATCTGATGGTCATGCCTACAAATGGTAGCAAGCAGAACCCATGTGTTTCCCTGTATATAGCTTATGTAGTACTTCATCGACCACACAGACACACAGAAGTGTTTAATCAATGACGACAATGGTGGATGTGTATGGGTCTTCCTTTTGTTAGAGGTCTAGAAGTATTACAAGACGAGAGACCCTGAGGAGTGACTAAACACATATTTTGTCGTAAAATTCTATGAGCACCATGACACCAGCCGAGTAATGGCCTCATGGTGGAGAGAAGATAAGAAATACACCAACCAGACCTCTGGTTGGTACCAAACGGATAACTTAAGGGAGACATACATCTACCTAATGGCTCTCATCTGTCAATTATATGGAGAGAAGGACTGCTCCAGATTTTCAGAGGCATGGATGCCTTTGGCTTACACAGTGGCCATTTCCAGGAGCAGCTTCAACTGGGGAGAAATCATTTCTAAGCAACATGCTCAGATGCCAAAGGAAGGAGAGACACTAGACTTCTACATGGATTCGTATTTACTGGATGTCATGTGTTCCATAAACTTATTTGTCGGCATGAACCTGAGCTAGCACGTTGCAGAACTCCTGGTCCACATATATTTCATCATCCTATGGGAGAACATGTACAAAAAATCCTACTCTCTTATCTATGATGAATTCATCGAACATATTTACTTTATTCTTTTCAATAAAGAATGTCGAAAATTATCAGCTACGACCAAAAATACGATATCAAAGGTCTTCCACTAGTATCGCGATGAGCACAATACCTACATCAGAGTGTTTGGGGCCACCGGAGCACCTCATCTTCTGCTTGCACATGTCCCTAACCAGATTGTAGTGGGGGATATATGCTACTATACCATCCTGCAAGGTTACAATGCCACTCTATTCAAGGATAAGAAAAGGCATTCATACCATATGGTTTCCATGTAGGCTTCTACATGGTGAAGGACACTACTCAGGCCAAGAAATAAGGACTGAGCGAATTGGATTTAAGATTCCAGACCAGATGATTATGAAAACATGAACCAAAGGGTATATGCTTGAAACATACTTTGCAAGTGTCTTCCTACTGGCCATACACCCATGACAATTTTGAAGATGAAGTCTTCACAGAAAATTCCCAGGACTAGGATGAAGTTTTGGCAAGGATGGATGATCCAAAAATAACCAGGTTCAAAGCCATGAGCCTGGATGAATAGGTGATGATCCTAGAAAAATAAAATGAAGGGGCCCTTAGGGTCAGAGAAGAAATGATAGAAGCTAAAGCAGCAGAAGAAACAAAAGTCCCCTTATTAGCCTCGGTGCAGGATAGATATCTCCCTATGGATTATGACACACGAGAAAGGGGGTTACTCATGATAGAATAGCTGCAACAAATAATCGATCATATTCAAGATGACCAGGACCTATTAGGTATGACAAGGCTCCCTACCGAAAACCTATATGAAAGCTAGATAGGCCCAAGCGGCCATGAATTGATAGATGTTGATGAAATCGCCAAGTTAGATGACACTAAATTCAAAACGCCACTGGTCGGATCACCAACCAGTGTTTCGACTCATCCAAAGATAGTGGGAACATCAGGGAGAGAAAGTGTGCCAAACCCCCTAAGATAATTGATAAAAATATATGATGATGATGAGAGCCCGGAGGTATCCCTTGTCACCCCTGTACATATCAAAGAGGAAAAGGAACTAGAGAAGACATCTTCTCCAGGTCCCGACGCTCAAATTTAGGGGTTTTCATAGAATGAACAAGAATTCAAGAGTGTCATAAACACTGAGCTTCCCAAGGCACCAGATACCCAAGTAGATAGTCTTAAGGATGAGCCAAAGACGGTCGAACAAAAGGAAGAAACTCCACAGCAAGATATCAGTGTCTCAATGGCTGATAATCAAGTACGTATCGAGTCTTCCCCCTGTTAGCACTAAAAGTCATTCCTAGATTGTAGAAGGAGTAATCCCAATACCCATCAGTTTATGTCATTATTTGTTTATAAAAAGGGTGATCAACTAGAGGTAAACTCAGTACAGCATCATTTTAACTAAGAATCCTAGACTAAGGCTATGCATGAACAGGTGAGATCTTAATTTAACTTCAGACAATAATTTGTAATAAGGGTGAGTAGGAGGAAGACTTATGTGAGAGAGTGAAAAGGTCTTCTGTGGGCATCCAGATTCCAACAACCTGAAGAGGAAGAACTTAAACACAAGAACTTCTTGTATCCAAATCAAAGAACATTAAAAGAAATCATAACAATGTTACCATAAAACATTTATATAACACTGTCACAATACTTCATGTGACTCATTCAATCATGAACTCTTTCAACATTAGATGGAAAACAGATGGAATAAGAAGTTGACTGTCATTAAACAAGAAGTTTGATATGTAGATACATAACCAGGGAAAACCAGTGCTTCATCAAAACTTTACAACAAGGAGCTTATCTCTACCAACGATCACCACAAAAATGGAAAAAATGCCTACATATACTCAGATTGGCTCAGATCCTTGAGACATGATCATGTCATGAGATCCTTGACATTGAGGAGCTTCCCTGTCAGACTGCGCATGAAGATGTTGGGAAAAATTCCCATGCAGTCTTATGATGGACACGATCTTTGTTAGAAAGGACTAACAGTCACCTGCACACTTGTCTTTTCCCCACCTTATATTTATGGTAGGAGACGACGTTCAACCACCGTCAACTACCTCAATAACTAGTTTCTCAGGATCAGGTAAGGCTCGATCAATTCTTCACTTGGACAACATGGTGACATTTTCTTTGGTTGCTACTGCTTAGTTGAATTTCTACAAGGAGGGTCCAACCTGCGAACATGGACGAGGATTTGATGGGGAGAGTGATGGCGCCAACATTGTGAAGGTGAGATGAGGTGTGTTAAGGCGAAAGCACCAAGTGGCAGAGGGACAAAGTCTATGGTACCAGACGGGAAGTGTCACGGTGATATGGATGGGACACAGGTGGAGTGGCATGAGGGTCATAAAGGTTGGCGCAGGGGGGAGAGGACATGGAAGGTGAAGGAGACAGGTGGTGGAAAAAGATCCGTTAGGGAGGAGAACGCATAGCTAATATGGGGTGACCTGGATGAGGATGGATAGGCGTCGGACTATAAGGGGGAAGAAGGGAAAAGGGTCATCACATGAAAGAAAGTAGAGGATAGGTGGAGGACACATGTCACTAGGAGGCGAGGGAGGTAAGCGGAGGAGGAAGTGGTAAGAGGTTAAAAGGGGAGACCCATGCAAAATCACCTCATTCTGGAACCAACCCCCCCTTATTAAAGGAAAAAAGGCAAGGGAGGTCTGGAATCCAATCTTAGTTGTAGATCTAGGCACCCCGATCCAAACCATTGAAACCTGTGCGCCCAATTCCAGACCCCCCCCCCATTCGTTAAAGGTAGAACAATGAGGGGGGTATGGAATTAGACCTTATCCGTAGATCTGAGTGTGTGGATATTAAATGCTTAGATCCACGTGCCCTTTAAAACAAATGCACCCAGATCACAACGACTTGGGAAAAGTCGGTTTTTGACCCACTTCTTGTCATTTTTCGCCAAAGAGGGTCGCTCCCTAGGGAAAACACCCCCTACATCTTTAAGTGATAACACCCCTAATGACTCAATTTCAATCAGTACTCAAATTCACGATGAGAGACAAATAGAAGCCGGGCCTTCAGGACACAGGGAAGAAGTTCAAGACCCTAGTATTGAACAAATATATACCATCATGAGCTTGGGACATATGCTCACCTAGAGAGATCAACCAATCCCCAAACCTGTGGACAAATTATCCAACACACATGCCATCACTTATGACCAGAAAAGGAATGCTATCATAGAGAGAACCACTAAGAAGAGGAGGATCACTTTATATCTCTCCATCCTCATCACCATTGAGGAAAATCTGATCAACACAGAGAATGCTAAGACATAGGAACTTATCGGTGCAGGGAGGGTAATCACAGATGCCACCCTAGACAAAAATAAAATATATGAAGAGGAACTGGCCGCTACTTTGAAAGAATTTGAAGATTTACACCCCTTGGCGAAATACTACCAGGACACCACATAGGTCACGGTGTTCCTAAGGAATGAATTCTAGGAGGCCTACAACAAATTTACAGATGAACGACACCTATTCACTGCAAGGATAATCCATCTTTAGTAAGACACCCTCATGGAACTTGCGACGTGAAAAGATATGGAGAGGTGGTATGAGAAAGCACAACAAGACGTGAAAAGGGTCGACTATATCAGTACGGTCCAATAGGGCCATGATACAAAACAACATGAAATTTGGGTGTTAACAGAGATCAACCTTGACCACATAAAGAAATTAACTGAGTATTTGGAAAAAATGGCTCAGGAACCTCATTGGGAGATCCAAGAAAAATGGACCAAGTGCAAGAAAATATGGATCAAGATCAACCGGGTAATGAAATACATCGAGCTCCCCGATTTTGGCACACCTGATGACTTTGTTGACTTGCGTAACATAGTCAAGATGAACACCGAAAAAGACTCATCATTGGCCGAGGAAATAGAAAAGGTGATAGATATGGTGCCAGATCAGATGCGAAATTTCATGGAGCACCCAATTAAAGCTTGGGCTATGTTGCAACAGTTAAGTGCCAGAATAATCAAGTACCAAGCATAAGCAGTATAGATAAGAGAGATTCACTCGGCCCCAATGGAACAACATAAATTCCCATATGCCCACACATGCGAGGATCTCTTCATCAAGTGGTCAGAGTACGAGAAGAGTCACCCACTTAAGTGAGATCCTGAGATGACTCTTAGAAAGACTGATAGAAGAAAGCACCATGTGGTGAGTTTTTTTTACTTAGTTTCACTTTAATAGTTATTTTTAGTTAATAGTATGTTATAAATAAGAGGATCAACCTATTAGCAAGATGTCGATGATTGTTGTAAAGACCCTCATTTTTTGTTTTGTTAAGAACTATTTAGGAGCTACCTTTAATTAAGAAGTCCTTTTTGGGACCAGAGACAAGTTTGTTTTTTTTCATCAAATGCATGTATGATTGGATGTGGAGAAGAATTATTTCCTATTTCATCTCATGAATGGATATTGTAACGAGTAAGACCTACTAAATATGTTGATAAGTTATCCGATTCAATGTTTTACAGTTCTTGTCTTTAATGATGAAAATAAATCGTTGTGTTATTATGTGATTGATGATTAGAGTTGAGTGAATTATTTTACTTACCATCATTTATCACATGCATGTTTTCTTATGATAAATCGTATCTCAGTCAGTTATCGAAATACCAGCATGGTTAACGTATTAGTACTAGGCCTATGGTAGACCATCACTGTCTACATGCTAGAGTGAAAGGGTTATCCGAAGCTCAGCCTCTTCTCCAGTAGTTAAGTTTTTTCCCACTTTGTCACTTAGTTGGTTTATACCAAATTTATATTATATCAGTCCCACTTAAGAGAAAACAAAAAAGGAGAATGTTCGAACTGAAGGAGAAATCCTTCACAAGAAAACATAAATCCCATCGATCATTTTGGCCGGATCGCAAGATCTGGAGAACCATTCCACTATTAAATGTTGTAGACTCTAATTGGGCCTCGGTGGCATGTTTGGTTCCTACTATTGAGTTAAAGGAATTTAGGACCCCTCAACACACACCCAGAAGAAAAAAGGATGTACAGTCCTTTCTTGGAAGAGTAAACTTTCTGAGGAGGTTTATCCCCAATTTGGATGAAATCATAAAGTACATTACCAACATGCTCAGAAAAGGAAGTGAGATAAAATGGACTCCATAATCTAGGATATCCTTTAAGGATATAAAGGTAGCATTGACTAGGGCACCAATATTGGCCAGTCCAGATTATGCAAAAGACTTCATCTTCTTCTCTTTTGCATCAGAAAACACTATAACTAGTGTCTTGTTGCAAAAATATGAACATAATTTTGAAAGGCCCATAGCCTATTGCAACAAAACTATGAGATATTATCCATTGAAGGATGACATCATGGAGAAGCAAGCATATGCACTGGTAAAATCCCTCAAAGAATTGAGAATTTATATCTTACATTCTCATGTTGTTTCTTATGTGGCCAACAATTCTGTGAAAGATATCTTGACTCAGTATGATCCTGAAGGAAGAAGAGGAAAATGGATAGTTGTCTTGTTAGATTACAACCTTGAGATAAAGCCTACAAATATGATCAAAGGTTAGGGGCTTGTTGAACTGATGACATGGTCAAATTATGATGTCTTGGGGATAAATTTTATTGTTGACCTATCAGAAAATTCAAAGGAAGAGATAGTCCCACAGGTATCCCATAAATTTCTTGAATCTCCATGGTATGTTGATATTGTCTATGTGTTAATGAATTTACAATATCCTACTAAATTGAGCAATACAAAATCTAGATTTATGAAGTTAAAAGAAACAAAATTTTGTATTCTAGATTATTCTCTGTATTGGAAAGATCCCAGTGGAATTTTTCTAAGTTATTTATTGGAAGAAGAAGTAAAACAGGCTATCAAAGAATTTCAAAAAGGTTACTATGGAGGGCACCATTAATAGAAAACCACTATGCATAAGATATTGAGAGAAGGATTCTATTGTCCCAATATTTTCTCTGATGTGTACAAGGAGGTGTCTAGTTGTCATGAGTGTCATATTTTTTATGGCAAAAGGAAACTGCAACCCTTTCCATTAAAACCTATTTTTATTGAAGCATCGTTTAGGCAATGGGGCCTTGATTTTATAAGATAGATCCATCCACCATATTCATCTCAACATAGGTGGATATTGACAACCACAAACTACTTCAACAAATGGATTGAAGCATTTCCAACAAGGAAAGTTATTGATGTTGTTATTATTCAATTTCTGGAAAGCAACATTATGTCTAGGTTTGGTTGTCCATCAAAATCATAACTGATAATGCAACAACGTTCATGTCCAAGAGAATGGAAAAGTTTTTCATTGATTACAATATAACCCTTAGTCATTCCATAGCTTATTACCCACAGGGTAATCGGTTAGCTGAGTCATTCAATAAGAGCTTGACAAGAATTATTAAGAAGCTTCTATAGGAAAACAAGAAGGTTTGGCACAAGAAACGTATTTATGCATTATGGGATAATAGGATCACCACCAAGAGGTCTACTGCTACATCACCTTTTTAGATTGTATATGGAACATATGCAGTTTTCCCTACTTCATTAGGGTTGACAGTGTTGAAGTTGTTGCAAGAACAAGAAGTTGAACCAAATGATGTTCAAAGAAGGATTAATCAACTGATTCATGTGTAGAAAATGACAGAACAAGTGTTCAACAAATCACAAATGCATCAGGAAAAAATGAAAAGGGTCTTCGACAAAAATACAAAGGATGTTGATTTCAAGGTAGATGATCTGGTGTTGAAGTGGGATGTAACTTCCTCGGCCATCAACCCCATGGCCGAGAAACGCTACTACGGGGAACATTCTCATAAATTTATATATATCATGCATATTAAATCTAATTAACAGATTTAATGAAATTTAACCAAGATTACAAAGTAATCACTGTATTACTGCTAACGTACATAATGAATGGAATTAAAAGTAATATCATTGCAACATAATACATGATTATATTGCAAGAATCACAGATATGAATTTTAATTGAAATTAAAACACAGAATTAATACTTATCTTTGAAACTGTAATAACTCCACCAACCACGTGCATACCTTCCATGAACCTCCCAGACTTAGACCACACTACTCATCACTCTCAGTAGTGGGTCACCCCTGAGCTGGGACCAAGCTCCATCTCAGGCAAGGGATTCCTAGACTAGGCTAAGGTTACAGGAAAACTTTACAGAGAAACTGAAAGGATTCTCTCCAGGAGCCTTCTTATGCCCACTACTCATGAACTCTCATTCCCCACATGCCTGTTCCACCCGGGAGTATACACCTTCACAAGCACATTCCATCGGTTCTTCACCTCCCTCTCTAGGTCTCGGCAACAAGTCGAATCAGGAATTCTCAAAGCTCCGTAGTTGGTGCTAGACTCTCTCTAGGAGAAAAATACTTCCTAGTAGACTCTCTCACCTGGAGAGTTTCTCATAGGCCTGACAACCTGCCTCTTCTACCACGAGCCTGACAATCTGGTTCTTCAACCAGTTTTCAACTCAATTCTTGCAAGGTGAGGATAACATCAAAAACAACTTGTCAATTCCACTCAGGAAAAATAGAAGGAAGCAACCCAAAGACAGTTCAGGTATGGACTCAACTCTGCAAGATCGAATAGGCTTAGCTCACAAGATACATAGGTGACACAGATCAATCAACACAGAGGTCGAACACAGAATCAAATGGTTCCGATGGCAGAAAATGACAATAGGCCACTAAGACATAGCACAGTTTAGGTAACCTCCATTTCAGATATGCGTGACAAGGAATCAATGCAGAGATCAGATGCATAGCCACACAGTTCAGATAGACAGATGCAAGAATGGAGGGCCAATGCCGAGACCAGATGAAATTTCCAGTTTCAGACAGTCGATGGCAGAATGGAGGATGAACCCCCAACTCAGATTAAGCTTCATATTTTAACCACATGTGCCCAGGTTGACACTTGTCTTCCTAGAGTTGCATGCGTTCCCTTTTGCACACATTGGATCTTCATGCGTTTCCTCTCCCAAGACTTAGGATAAAAACATGTTTTGTCACACAACTTTAGAATAATAATAAAATATTATTCTCAAGGACTTAATCCCCTAATATTATCCCATGTTTCCAACCTTTTAGCCCCTTTTCCTTTACCCACCTTGTGTAAGCTTAGTCCCCCATCACTCTTTCTTCATGCTCGGTTTTCACACAACGATGTTTAATCTTTATTAATGTTTTGCATATTACATATACAAAAACAGGCTCCTGGCCTTTAACACTTAGGCTCTCTGGCCTAATAAACACATAAGACTACTAGCTTATCAATACTCAGCTCACTAGCCTATAAAAATGATTACAATAGGGCTCTTCCTTGGGGATATTACAATCCCCTCCCCTTATTTTTGCACTGTCCTCAGTGCAAATTTCAAACAACATCGACAAGATTTTCAAAATATGTAAAACAATGTGGGTATTCTGCCTGCATATCATCCTCATGCTCCCATGTTGCGTCCTCAGGAATGTACCAAGTCCATTGTACCTTTACAAGCCCTATGGCTCAATTCCAGAGCTGTTTTCTTTTTCGGTGCAATATGTGCATAGGATGCACTTGCAGGACACCTTCTTGTTCCACATGAATCAAATTCCAATAAATTACATGATTAGCATCAGGTATATATTTCTTAAGCAATGAAACATGAAACACATTATGTATAGTCATGGATGTAGGTAATGCAAGCATATATGCAACTTGCCCAATCCTTTCTAGGATTTCAAATGGCCCAGAAAATCAGGCTGCCAACTTGGCGCAGTTTCCCAGCTTCAAGGAGCTTCTATTGGATTTCACTTTCAAGAAAACATGATCACCCACTTTAAATTCTCTGTGGGTTCTATTTTTATCAGCATAAATTTTCTTCCTGTCTTGGGCAACTTTCAAATTCTGCTTAATTTTTAGCATCTGTTCTTTCATTTCCTTAAGCAACTCTGGCCCAACTACTTCCCTATTAGCTATATTATCCCAAATCAATGGAGAATTGCACTTTCTTCCATAAAGTGCTTCAAATGGGCTCATATTCAATGATGCTTGATACCCATTTTTTTAGGCAAATTCTACCAAATGTAGGTAGTCTTCCCATTTCGATGGTTTGTCCATCACATACATCCTTAGTATGTCTTCTATTACTTGATTTACCCTCTCTGTATACCCATCAGACTCAGGATCATAGGTTTTTATAAAGTTCATATTCATTCCAAATCCCTTGAATAACCCCTTCTAGAACTTGGAGGTAAATTTTGGGTCCCTATTAGACACAATTGTCTTGGGAATTCTGTGCAATCGTGCCACTTCCTTCATAAAAATATCAGCAATATCCACTTCCTTGTGAGTAGTATTTAATGGAATGAAATGGGCAGCTTTCATAAGCTTTTCCACTACCACCATGATTGAATCGTGCTACTTGTCGGTTCTAATCAATCCCGTGATGAAATCAATTGTCACCATTTCCCACTTCCACTCAGGAATGGGTAAAGGTTGTAGCAACCCTGCTGGGTGTCTGTGCTCAGCTTTAACCTTCTGTAACTCCATACATCTGGTGATGTATTCTGCAATCTCTTTCTTCATACTTGGCTAAAAGTAATGGCTCTTGATTGCTGCCATAGTTTTCTAATATCCAGGGTGCCCAACATAAGGCACATTATGCATCTCATGCAAAATCGAAAGTTTGAAATCCTGGACATTAGGTACATAAATTTTGTTCTTGTAAATAAGTATTCCATCATTTTCCAATTTATAAATCTCCATTTTCTATGGCATCTTACCTTGTTGTATCTTTTCTACCAAATCCCTGTACTGCAAATCTGCATTTTTAGTTTCCAAAATTATGCTTTTAATATCAGTTCGGTACATGCTAATGGTTGTAGCATGTAATTCATGTACTCTCTTGTTGAGTGCATCAACCACTTTATTTTCCTTCCCTTTGATATGCTTGATATCAAAATCATACTCACAGAGAAACTCTAGCCACCTACTCTGTCTAGCGTTCAAGGTTGGTTGATCAAACAAATACTTCAGACCATTATGGTCTGGCCTCAGTTCGAACCTCCTTCCCATGAGGTAATGCCTCCATTTCTTTAGAGCATGTACTATGGATGCCAACTCCAAATCATGAGTTTCATAGTTCCTTTCGTGCTCTTTCAACTTTATGGATTCATAACAAATTACGAATCCATTATGACTGAGGACTCCTCCTAGTCCTTCTTTTCATGTATTTGTGCACACCACAAAGTCTTCATTCGGATTTTCAATCCTCATGATTGGAGCACTGGTTAACAGTTGCTTCAATCGCTGAAAGATTTTCTCACAATCTTTTGTCCACTGAAATTTCTTCTCTTTCATTTGCAAGGAAGTGATAGGGTGAGATATCCTCAAGAACCCTACGATAAACCTTCTGTAATAACCATCTAGACTCATAAAGGATCTAAATTTTGACACGTTTTTATGTGCTGACCATTCTCTAATGGCCTCAATCTTCTCATGATCTAAAACTATCCCATCCTTCGAAATAATATGCCCCAAGTATTGGATCTGCTCTTGATAAAACGAGCACTTTATCAACTTGGAATACAGTTGGTTCTCTCATAGCACCTGTAACACCATCCTAATATGTTTCTCATGCTCTTCCTCTAACTTGGAATACACCAGAATGTCATCCAGGAAGACTATGGAAAAATTTTCTAGATAGTCCCTGAAAACACCATTCATTAAGCACATAAAAATAGCGGGTGAGTTCAACATTCCAAATGGCACCACTATGAAATCATAATGACCATACCTTGTTCTAAAGGAAGTCTTGTTGATGTATTCATCCTTTATCCTTACCTAGTGATATCTTGACCTGAGATCTATCTTCGAAAATATCTTCACATCCTTCAACTGATCAAAGAGGTCATCAATCCTCAGTAGAGGATATTTGTTCTTTACAGTTACTTTGTTCACCTGTCTGAAATCGATACACAATCTCAGTGTCCCATCCTTATTCTTCACGAACAGGACCGGTGCACCCCAAGGTGACACACTTGGGTGTATGTACCCCTTCTTCAGAAGCTCTTCAAGCTACAATTGCAACTCTTTCAGCTCTGGCGTACTCATTCTGTAAGGACATTTCGACACTAGAGCTACTCGAAGCATCAAGTTTATAGATAAATCAATATCTCTCTTCGGAGGTAGTCCAGGCACCTCCTGAAATACATATTCAAACTCCTTTAGTACCGCATGATCTCCAATATTTGAGACTTCATCCTTAGATTCTTCCTCCACATGGGCTGCAAATAATTGACAACCTTTTCTGTAGCACTTCTTCAACTGCATTGCTAATATTTCTTTGATAGCAAAAACTCTAGGAATTCCTTGGACTATTTTTCGATTCCCTTCCCCATCCAGGCAAGTGACTGCCTTGTTCCGACAATCCAAGATGGAATGGTGTTGTTCCAACCAGTCCATCCCAATTAGACAGTCATAAGAACCTAAAGGAAAAACATTTAATTCATCCTTTGTGCTCAGTCCATTCATGTCCACTGGACAAGACTTAACTAACTTAGTGACTTTTCTCTTGGTTCCTGTAGCCAGCTACACTAACCAATACTTTTCATGTTTTCTTCTCGACAATTGAAAACTTTCCACCACTCTAGGATCTATATAACTATGGATAGCCCCTGAATCAATTAAAATAGTGAAGGGATGGTTATTGATCATACCTTCCACTTCAATCACGTGTGATTGAAATTCAACTTGCTTGTTATCCAAGGCTGCATAGATCCTTGGAATTCTACTACCCATGTCCTCCACTATTTCAGCTTGCTGAACATTATGGACAACTCTCACTTTGCCATTTTTATGGGGTCAATATTTGGACTTGTGGCTCCCCTGACATCCCCAACACTGAATGGGAATATGTCTTGGCCTTTGCTCCTCTACGTTAGTCATTCTCATCTGTCTAAATGATGGTTTTCCTTGAGGACTATTTTTGAAAAAAGAATGTTTGTTTCCTTTCTGCCTCTACTCTTTCTTGAACTTCTTCTTGTCATCCCAAGCCTTCCAAAAAATAGGCTTTTCTCTTTGTTGTTTAGATAAGCATTTCACTCTCCTTATCGTTTATTCCATAGTCTTAGGATCATCATATTGAATCTTGTCACTAATTGAAGGTGGCAATCCACTTAGATACCTCTAAATATTGATAGTCTCATCCTTTATGAACGTAACATACTTCAACAATTCCAAAAATCTTCGTTCGTATTCATTAATGATCATGTTGCCTAGCTTGAGTTCAAAGAATTCTTTCATATTTCTTTCATAATACCTTTTAGTCAAGTATTTCGTCTCGAAATACCTCTTGAATTCTCTCCAAGTGATATATTTCTCTCTAATGTGTTGTACCTGCACAAGTTGATCCCAACACATGGATGCCTTTCCCTTCAGTTGATACATTGCAATTCTTCCCTCTGCATGAGAGGAATAATTTTTCAGTTGGAAATATTTCCTCATGCCAAGCAACCATGTCTCGGCATCTTCCTCCTTCTTATGTTCTCCATCAAACACAGGAGGCTTAATCTTGTTCATTTCGTCCTTCAGTTCATCCACTCTAGATCTCTTATTCTTTCTGGTAGGATATGGGCTTGAACTACTATGTGCCCTCCTCTTGAAGCAACCTTGGGAGTGATGATGGTGTTTACCAAAAATCCTTGATCTTCTCCCCTAAGAAGTCGGGTGACTAATGATTTTTCTCAAGTATCTCTCCTGGTCCAACTTATTTTCTATTATCTCCAAACTCTTCATCAACTTTAAGTCGAATTCACCCTATTGTTCCTTAGTTTTCATGAGCTTTATGCTATCTCCTCAGTGCGTTTGGGCATCTTTCTGCAATCGATCAATGATTTTCATCATATTCCCTTCCTTATCTATCTATTTTCCATGCCCATTGGAGTTCGACCCTTCAACTCCCAAATGAACATAATGTGAAAACAACCAAAATTTGTCAAGCCATCAATCCTTAAAAAATCCGGCAACATTCATAAAAAAATATGACTCAAGAAAACATTCAATTTTCATTCTCTATGATTCTCGTTCAATCAATAATCCCCAAATATTTCTACTTTCAGAACTCTGCTCTACTAATTTTTTAGGCACTGGCCCCTTTCTCTCAGTCCCCAGCCCACGTGACCATGGGTCGTGACCAAGCGCTAGATCTTAAGGTTCTCTAATTGGTACTTTGGCTTTCGAAAAAATACAATCATGGCGCATCAATTACTCGGAGTTCTGAATTACTAAACTCATGAGGCAGGCGGATCAACCATCCAGCTTACGTAACATATGAAGAAAAACATACACAAAGGAAAATATGTCGTCAAAGCCTTTAGAACTTCAAAGTTTTGGGTTTCGGAGGTTCGAGACTTCTATCCTGGAAGCTCCCACACTCACTTCCCTCCCAACTCTTGACTTCCAAACTTCTGACCTTTCTAGCCACCAGGCCCACAACACAGCTATCACCAACTAGGGTGGTGACAGGTGGTGTGCTTAAGAAGGTCCACGTTACTCTAGGAGAAGCCATCCGACCCCACTGTGTTTACTTTTTCCTTCGGGACCCACTGGTGTTGAAATAATGTAACTGCGAAGAGCATTCTTATTATTATTTTATTATTGGATTAAATCCCCATTGTGGATTAATCATGTCATTATTATTATTATTGTTATTGTATTAATCTCCATTGAGGATTAATCATGTCGGTAATTGTATAAGGACCAAATCCCCTTTTGTGGATTGGTCATCGGGCAATTACAAAGAGAAGAATAAGAAGTCAGCCCCAACAGTTATAATGGAAGACCCAGAATTAGATAAAGGTGGGTTTACCCACTCAGAGTGAGAGGTCAGCCCTACCAGTGGTGACCTTTCACACATGCCAGTTTTGTATATATAGGAGGCTAGCACCTCACTTCTAATATAACTCACTTGCTCATTCTCTTATGAGGCAAGCTGGAATTACAAGTTGGAGAGAGGAGAAGAAGGGTGGCGCATCTCTTGGGGAGGACTTTCTGTATTGGTTTGAGTTATCTCTTGAACATTGTATAAGCTATTTATGTTAAGGAAGTTTTGTTGGGTTTTCTTCCCCTAGAGGGTTTCCCAGGATAAATGTTGTGTCTCTTGTGAATGTGTATTTCTCAGTGATCTTGTTCTTATTATGCTCTTATATAAATGAAATGAAAAGAACTATAATAATGGCATAAACATTAACATGGTTTCAGAGCCAACCTAAATAAAGCATAATTTGCAAGAGGAAAAACGTCACTGTTACCGTACCCCAAAATTAGGGCTTTGCAAAAGTGAGTATTTTCATCTCCCTAACCTCCTAGAAAGTTGTGCCCTCCCCCAAGGATCATTTTGGCACTTAGAGCGCACCTTTTCAGTGGCTAGATCTCCCAGAAAGTGAAACCCTAGTTTCACAAAGTACTAGAAAACAAGAAAAACAAAGTACCAGAAGTACCAGAAGTACTAGAGTACCATAAGTACTAGAAAACCAGAAGCACCAGTCCAGAAATCCGAAGATCAGATTTGAAGGGGTAAAAGTTGGATTTTCAAAATTCCGACTGCACCAGCTAACTCACCTCAGCCCAACGCATCTATCCCCTGGATCAGAATTTCAAAATTTGAAGTTTGAAAAATTAGGGTTTCCTCATAAAACCCTAAGTTGCAGTTGCAGTACTTGTTGCGTTGCAGCCATAGAACCGGTTGCAATCACTCTTGAAGTTTTTGGTAATGATTACCGCTGCTACTAGATGGAGCCACTACCTGCAAATGCTATCCGAGGTATATACTCACATATGGTTAATGGTTAAACCCTAAAGAGTATTTCCAGGAGAAGGGATCTTTTGCCATAGATCCAGAAGGATCTCAAGATCCAACACATTCAAAGGAATGATGCAACCCAGGTGTGATTATTCTAATATGCATCTATTTGTTATGAAATTATCTTGATCAGTATTGCATGTTGAAGCT
>ML790578.1:148520-217020 GCA_009831015.1 Picea engelmannii | reverse complement strand
GTGTTGACCTCATTTCGTATTGTATTCCTTACCTTTAATCTTTGCTAAATTATAAGTAATAAGCTCTAAAGGAGCTACTGTGATGATTGTTCGTGCTATTGCTTTATATTATCAAGAAGGATATTATTTTTGCTTGTTGTTTTTTTGACCTTGCTCCAGGTCACATGAGGAAGCTATAACAAAGGTTGCAGAAGGAAACATGCTAAAGGAGAGATCATAAATGAAGCAATCATTAGTGGAAAAAAAGAAGGTGGGTCACTCAGAAGCTGCCATGACCCATGCTATTGAAGAATCCATGTGAACTCTAGAAGATTAGCTCACATCAACTACAAGGCGCTACCATACATATGCAAAGTTGTCACAGGTTTACCAGAACTGAAAGGTGATCATGAAGGAGTATGCGATGGATGTGCGCAAGGTAAGAACATCAAGAACCCATTTCCAAAGAGAGACAACAAGGAAGAAGGAGTCCTAGAACTCACTCATTCAGATGTATGTGGCCCAATGCCATCATCCTCCATTAATGGGTATGTATACTATGTAACATTCATTAATGATTATTCTCATAAAAGACCTGGATATATTTGAAGTGTTCAACAAGATCAAGGAATTCAAAGCCTTGATAAGAGAACCCTTTTATAAGGAAAATTAATATACTTAGGTCAGATAATGGAGGAGAATATACCTCAGAAAAGCTCATGAACTTCTGCAAAGATGTTGGGATCAAGATCCCCAACAAAACAGTGTAGTTGAACGGAAGAACAGAACCATGCTGGAAGCTGTGAAGACTATGATCAAGATCTTCCTATGTGCTTATGGGCAGAAGTAGCAATGGCAACTGTTTATGTGCAGAACAGATTATCCCATAGCACACTTGGGTTCAAGACCCCAGAAGAAATGTTCACCGGAAAGAAGCCAAAGGTAAGCCATCTCAAAATATTTGGTTGTCCAGTGTTTATCCATATACCGAAAGAGAAAAGAAACAAGCTGGAACCCTTCGGAAAGAAGGGAATATTTGTGGGATACTGTGAGGTATCCAAGGCCTTTAGAATATACATACCTAGTCACCACCATATTGATATCAACAAGGACGTGACCTTTGTTGAATAATTTGCACTTAAGAAATCGAGAAGATGCCAGCTTGAAGAGGTATATGAAGAGGAACCTGTAAATCCTAGGAATACAGAATCCATGAGGGAAGTTCCTAGAGTTGCAGAACCTGTAAGGGAAGTCGTAACTTCCACAGATGAGGAGACTCCTGAAGATCGTGATATCACAAAAGTTCAAGAACCTCCTCAAATGAATTTCTCCCATAAAATAAAGCCTGTTTGGGCAAGAGAGCTTATTCAAGATGGAGAGAAGTATGGTGTTCCAGAAGGAACCACAAGACAGGTGAAGAGACCAAAGCCATTCTCCAATTACATGGCCTTGATGTGCAATCTACTTGATGAAGAACCCAGATGTTTTGAAGAGGCCATCTAGAAGAAGGAATGGGCAGATGCCATGACAAAGGAATACCAATCCATAATAAAGAATGATGTATGGGAAATTGTTCCCAAACCAAAAAGTAAGGATGTGGTATCATCAAAATGGCTCTTCAAGATAAAACATGTTGCTGATGGAAGTATTGAGAAATATGAAGCAAGATTTGTCACTCATGGATTTTCCCAGAAGGAAGGAATCGAATATGAAGAGACATTCACTCTTGTGGCCAGATACACTTCAATCAGAACCATTATAGCTCTTGCTGCCAAGATGAAATGGAAGCTGCACCAGATGGATGTGAAGACAACTTTTCTGAATGGTGTCATTGAAGAGGAAGTGTATATAGAGAAACCCCAGGGATTTGAGGTTGAAGACAGGAAGTCTCATGTCTGTCGATTGAAGAAATTCTTATACGGATTGAAGCAAGCTCCCAGAGCTTGGTATGGCCATATAGACAGTTTCTTGACGAGCTTGGGATTTACCAAGAGTAAAGAAGATTCAAATCTCTACTTCAAGATCATGGAGAATGAACCAGTAATACTATTACTATATGTGGATGACTTACTCTTAACTGGAGAAGAAAATCTCATCGTTGAATTTAAACAGAGACTTTCCACTGAATTTGAAATGAAATACCTTGGCCTAGTGCATTACTTCTTAGGTCTTGAGGTATGGAAAAGTCCATAGAGAATCTTCCTTAACCAAGGGAAGTACACGGTCGAAATATTAAAGAGATTCAACATGCTAGAATGAAAGTCCATGAATACTCCCATGGAAGCGAAGCTGAAGCTGCTGGTCGATACTTCGTCAGATTTGATAGATGCCACTCTTTATAGATAGATTATTGGATCGTTGATGTACCTGACGAACACCAGACCAGACATCTGTTTTGCAGTGAACACCTTGAGTCAGTTTCTGGTAGAGCCCAGACGTGTTCACCTAGTGGCTGCAAAACATGTGATGAGGTACCTTAAAGGTACAATGGATTATGGTCTCAACTATGATGGAGATCATGACTTCACATTGAGTGGATATACTGATGCAAATTGGGCAGGAAGCATTGCTAATAGAAAAAGCACTTCCGGATGTTGTTTCAGTTTGGGATCAGCTATGATCTTGTGGTAGAGTAGGAAGCAATCCAGTATTTCTCTCATCACAGCGGAAGCAGAGTACATTGCCGCATGTTCTGGTAGTTGCAAAGCTATATGGCTTTGAAAGTTGTTGACAGGCCTATTTGATTTGGAGATGAGAGCAACCGCGATTCTATGTGACAATCAAAGTTGTATTAAAATGACAGAGAATCCTGTGTTCCATGACTGGTTGAAGTACATAGAGATCCGCTATCATTTCATCCACGACATGGTACAGAGAGGAGCCTTGAAGCTCCAGTACATTAGCACATATGAACAAGTTGCTGATGTGATGACTAAGCCTCTATCTCATGTAAAGTTTGAACACTTTCGAGATAAGCTTGGTATTGTCCGAAAGGACCTTCCCTGAAAGGGGGAGTAGATGTATTCCTTGATTCTAACCTCACTGTTAGACGTAAAGAAAGATGAGTCATGCTTCTGACCTCGCTGTTAGACGTAAAGCATGAAACCATGTGATCCTTGCTTCTGACCTCGTTGTTAGATGTAAAGCAAGATGAGTCATGCTTCTGACCTCGCTGTTAGACATAAAGCATGATGTCGTGTGATCCTTGCTTCTGACCTCATTCAAGATGAGTCCTGCTTCCGACCTCGCTGTTAGACGTATAGCATGACACTATGTGATCCTTTCTTTTGACCTCGTTGTTAGACGTAAATCAATATGAGTCATGCTTCTGACCTCGTTGTTAGACGTAAATCAAGATGATTCATGCCTCTGACCTCGCTGTTAGACGTAAAGCATGACGCTGTGTGATCCTTGCTTCTAACCTCGTTGTTAGATGTAAAGCAAGATGAGTTATGCTTCTGACCTAGTTGTTAGATGTAAAGCATAATGCCGTTGATTCCTTGCTTCTGACCTAGTTGTTAGACGTAAAGAAAGATGATTCCTCGCTTCTGACCTAGTTGTTAGACATAAAGTGAGATGTTGTTGTGTTCCTTGCTTCCGACCTAGTTGTTAGACGTAAAGAAAGATGAGTCATGCTTCTGACCTAGTTGTTAGACGTAAAGCATGACGTTGTGATTCCTTGCTTTTGACCTAGTTGTTAGACGTAAAGCGAGATGATGATATTACTTGCTTCTGACTTAGTTGTTAGATGTAAAGCAAGATGTGACTGACACTGAGCTACCAACTTAATCGTTGTGACATTGAGATAGTGTAGTATTGTGATGTGCCATCCTAGTCTTGTGATGAGGTATCATTTTTACTAATACATATTTGATGCAGATGATGATAGCATTCTTTCGAGAATGATGATGTTGCTGATGAAGAAAACTTTCGATGACTCATAAATGTGCTAGACAATGGTTCAAGATAATATTGATGATATTGTCCTCCAGATGCCACTGATGATGTAGACCCCTCTCACTGATGCTGATGAAGAATACCCTTCTTGTTAAGGGGGAGTGTTGAAATAATGTAACTGCGAAGAGCATTCTTATTATTATTTTATTATTGGATTAAATCCCCATTGCGGATTAATCATGTCATTATTATTATTATTGTTGTTGGATTAATCCCCATTGAGGATTAATCATGTCGGTAATTGTATAAGGACAAAATCCCCTTTTGTGGATTGATCATCGGACAATTACAAAGTGCAGAATAAGAAGTCGGCCCCAACAGTTATAAAGGAAGACCCAAAATTAATTAAAGGTGGGTTTACCCACCCAGAGTGAGAGGTCAGCCCTACCAGTGGTGACCTTTCACACGTGCCAGTTTTGTATATATAGGAGGCTAGCAACTCACTTCTAAGACAACTCACTTGCTCATTCTCTTATGAGGCAAGTTGCAATTACAAGTTGGAGAGAGGAGAAGAAGGGTGGCACATCTCTTGGGGAGGACTTTCTGTATTGGTTTGAGTTATCTCTTGAACATTGTATAAGCTATTTATGATAAGGAAGTTTTGTTGGGTTTTCTTCCCCTAGAGGGTTTCCCAGGATAAATGTTGTGTCTCTTGTGAATGTGTATTTCTGAGTGACTTTGTTCTTATTATGCTCTTATCTAAATGAAATGAAAAGAACTATAATAATGGAAAAAACATTAACAACTGGCATGTGGCACACATCCCATGTGTCCTCATCCATCCCGGTGATGTCAACCCGACTCGTTACTTTGGCTCATCGGTATTTCATGATTTCGATATTCGAGAGTTTGTGCATCAGCACATCCCACTTTCCCGATAGTCGATCTCCCGAAATTACCATCTGTTCTTCTACTTGATCCAACGGTCGAGATATTTTTCCTAGATCTATGGTGTATATCTTCTCGAGGTTTTGGAGTTTTCGGTTTTGGAAGTTTGCACCTCAGCGCACCCTACTTCTCCCGATAGGCAAACTTCGGAAAGGCTTCCAGGATATTCTTTCTTCACCTTCTCCGGATCTAATGGTCGTAAAGGTTTCTCCTCTCCTTTCAAACATATCCTATGGCTCCAAAACCCCAAGTGTTGAGTGCTCTCTCTCTCTCTGGTCAAATACCACGTCGGTTGTGGTTTTATTCTATCGCTACTCCTCCTAAGGTTTGTAACACAGCCAAGTAACCCCTTGGCACTCAGAAACAATCTAAGGTTAGAAATTAGTCCTCCAGACACAATTTTCTCTCAAAACCTTGGTTCCAAAGACCACTTATCTGGCCCATCCAGGATCAACATTGAAAACATGGCTTTGATACCATATTGTAACGTCCCTGGCCATCAACCCCATGGTCGAGCAATGCTACTACGCGAAACATTCTCATAAATTTATATATATAGCATGCATATTTAATCTAATTAGCAGATTTAATGAAATTTAACCAACATTACAAACTAATCATAGTATTACTTCTAACATACAAAATTAATGGAATTAATAGTAATATCATTGCAATGGAATACATGATAATATTGCAAGCATCACAGACATGCATTTTAATTGACATTAAAACACAGAATTAATACTTATCTTTGAAATTGTAATAAATCCACCAACCATGTGCATACCTTCCATGAACCTCCTAGCCTTAGACCATGCTTCTCATCACGCTCAGCAGTGGGTCACCCCCGAGCTGGGACCAAGCTCCACCCCAGGCAAGGGATTCCTAGACTAGGATGAGGTTACATGAAAACTGCAGAGAGAAACCAAAAGGATTCTCTCCAGGAGCCTTCTTATGCCCACTACTCCCAGACTCTCATTCCCCACATGCGTTGTTCCACCTGGGAGTATACACATTCACAAGCACAATCCACCAGTGCTTCACATCCCTCTTTGGATCTCGGCAACAAGTCAGATCAGGAATTCACAGAGCTCCGTAGTTGGTGTTGGACTCTCTCTAGAATAAAACCACTTCCCAGTAGAATCTCTCACCTGGAGAGGGTTTCTCATAGGCCTGACAACCTACCTCTTTTACCACGGGCCTGACAACCTAGTTCTTCAACCAGTTTTCAGCTCAATTCCCATAAGGTGACGATAACAACAACAACAACTGGTCAATTCCACTCAGGAAACATAGAAGGCAACAACCCAATGACAGTTCGAGTACAGACTCAAATATGCAGAGAAGATAGGCTTGGCTCACAGGATACACAAGTGACATGGCTCAATCAAAGAAGAGGTCGAACAAATAATCAAGCGGTTACGATGACAAAAAATGACAACATGCCACTAAGACACAACACGGTTCAGGTAAACTATGTTTTAGAGTTGTGTGACAAGGAATCAATGCAAATATCAGACACATAGCCACATGGTTCAAACAGATGGATGCAATAATGGAGGGCCAACATCGAGACCAGATGAAATTCCAGGTTTCAGACAGTCGATGGCAGGATGGAGGACTAACCCCCAACTTAGCTAACACTTCATCTTTTAACTGCATGTGCCAAATTCAACACTTGTCTTCCTGGAGATGCATGCATTCCCTTTTTCACATGTTGGAGCTACATGCATTGCCTCTCCTAGGACTTAGGATAAAAACATGTTTTGTCACACACCTTTAGAATAATAATAAAATATTATTCTCAAGGACTTAACCCCCTAATCTTAGCCCCTCTTTCCAACCTTTCAGTCCCTTTTCCCTTACCCACCTTATGGAAGCTTAGTCCCCCATCACTCTTTATCCGTGGTTGGTCTGCACGCAATGATGTTTAACCTTTATTAATGTTCTGCATATTACATATACAAAAATAGGCTCATGGCCTTTAACACTTAGGCTCTCTGGCCTAATAAACACATAAGCCTACCAGCTTATCAATACTTAGCTCACCAGCCTACAAACATGATTTACAATTCATAAACATGATTACAACAGGGCTCATCCTTGGGGATATTACATGGGATGCAAGAAATGAAGATAAATGGAAGCATGGATATTTTGACCACCTCTAGTTGGGACCATTCAAAATTGTTTCTTATCATCGGAGCAATGCTTATTTGTTGCAGGAGCTCAATGGAAATATCATCTGTGGAGGAACTGTAAATGGAAAGTTTTTGAAACACGACTTTTCTTAAAAGTATTCCAGTCTTTCCATTTCATTGTAAATAACAATTGTTATTTTTCATATAGAGCAGTTAAATTTTTTCATTTCAACATAAATTGAAGCCCAAAGTGAAGGCCCTAAGGTTCTGTTGAGTTTAGCTAGTAATGTCATGTTTGAAAAGGGGTTGTCCATCATTTTAATTTTTCAGTTTTAGAGCCTTTTTGAGTTAAAATAAATCCCAATGGTCAGGCACATGGTTTGATGTTCTTTTATTCCTCATAGGGAGGACACCATCCCCATTAGAGCCAAATGTTAGTGCCATTATTTTAATAACTAGGGTTACATATTTGTCAAAAAATTGAAAAGTCATAATTTGGTCTTTGAAATACCAAAACATTCCTATTTGAGTCATTGAGAATAAAATTTAGTCACATGAAAATTTTTCAAAGGTCTTTGGGTCATTAGTTTGAAGTAATTGCAAAAATTTGAAAGTGATATGTCATAAGTAAAGTTGTAAAGTCTAGGAGGGAAAGTCATTTTCAAAGAGTGTTGATGAGCATCATGACACATGATAAAGTCAGCAAAAGGGTTATGATGTCGTTTCATGTTAATTGTACCTCGACTACAAAAAAATGTGTGTTTTGTGTAAACACATTGTGCAAGATGCTTGGAGTAGCTTGAATTTTCTTGTTATCCAAAAAATGAATATTTCCCCTTTCAAATCACTTTCTACCAGATTATGCATGTATGATTACCACATTTTATCCATTTTCATATGTTCTCGACCTTCGATCAACCCATTCCTTTCGAGAAATCTTCAAGAAACCCATCTTCTATACAAACCGGTTCACCTGTTACACAAATTCTATGTAGAATCATTTCGCTATGCATCCCCTATTCCTCTAGATTTTTGTTGTGTAAATACCAGAGAGCCAAATTTGGTTTTTAATACCTACATGTATGCATTGTTAAAACTTTCCTTTTTCATAATTGAGTTTCCTCTGATAAATTTGAGCAAACCCTAGCCATGTTTGTTTGATGTATAAGGTTCCATGTATGAATTTTATCCCTTGGACCCCTCTTCCCTTGATAGTCTCAAGTTTATCTTGCAACCACAAGAATGACATCTCAGGAGAGAAAGAAATACAATAGGGAAAGAAGGGTAATAAGGTGTGATCCACAAAGTATGAGTTTGGTGAATTCCAACCCTTCATTGAGGGTTTCATTTGAGCAAGCCAGGTGCATGAGGTTTTGTGAGAAAATACAAGATTATAATGTGCATATAACAAAGTATTTTTCTCTAAATTTTAATGGTATCCATACAAGGATTGTTGATATCATTTTCCCAGTGTTAGAGGAGAATATAGTTGTTGCAACAAAAATTCCAATTCAAGGAGAGAAGTGGTTTAAAGGTGTTGGCTGTTTATAGACTCACCCAGGTTCTACTATAGGAATACCAACTTCCCTTCTACCATAGACTCTTATGGATATAAGAAGGCAACACATCGCACAAGGTGCGTTGCACAGTCTCAATTGAGATGGCTTGTTGGCATAGGGTAAGAACCAGGGTTCAACTCTAATAGTGCACCAACAAACCATAACTACTGGCCCTTTGGGCAACACCTACAGAGTAGATGCATTCTCACTCGAAGTAGAGATAGGGGGTTGCAGGAAACAAGTGTCTACAACTAGGGGAAATGTGAAGTGGATCCAAAACAACAACATATAGAGATATAATTATTATTTACCAAGATTAAACCTAGTTTGCAATTTATGTCTCAGATATAACAAAGTACCACAACAAAAGAATAACAGAAGAAAAGAACACAACAACAATCCACAGAGACAACAATATTTATGTGGTTCACCCTTTCCCTAGGGCTACGTCCACATAATTGTGTTTATTGATATATTAAGATGAAACCATAGAGTTCTATCTGCGCACTTAGCTTGCATATCTCTCTCTCTTTCTCTTCTTCTCTCCCCTCCTTGCACGCCCAACTGAAGATCTTAGAATACCAAAGTTCTCTCACACTCAACTCTTCTCTCTCGCACAATAATAATCACTCGATATCACAACAAAACTCTAGCCAACTCTCCTTGGTCCTTTAGACCTTTATTTATACATTACAATGACTCTCAGACAACCTTAGACCAAATTCCAAGTGTCAAAACCCTAGGTGTATAAAACCTTAGGTCCACTTTGACCCATGTTTTCAAGGCTTTGCCAGCCCGTCTTTCCATCTTTCCCGCAGGGTAATCAAAATCATCCATTGGTGGATTTTCCCACTTGCTTATTTGTCCATGATCCATCTTCCTTATTGATCTGTATTCCTCCATCTTCCCATTCAACGACTCATTTTCTCTTACTTCTCTCCTTTTCTGCTTCTTTTGACCACTTCGACCCATTCTCAGACAATGTGCCTTCCACGCAGCTCATACTTCATCTTTTCTATTCCTTTTTCTTCACTTTTTTCCTTAATCCTTAACCAAGGGCCAACAAGCCCCCAACACTCACCTATGACTCGTTCCGAGGCACTTTAGGTCTGAACCTTCTGTCTTACTTCGACTTCAGACTACGTGGAGCAGCCTATTCTTTTTGGTCTATCCCTCCCCACTATGTGCAGACTATATTTTCTATGTCGTGTACCTAGTTTCAACTGCACCTGGTACCTAGACCCATCTTCACATGATTTTACGGAGAGCTACGAGGAAGTTGGATGTCATAGTACAATTTCAACTGGCTCCCATTCACTAAGCCTTCCTTCCATTCTCCATTTAAAGTCTTCAACTGCACATCTCCCCCTTTTGTAACATAGGCAACCTCATATGGTCCAAGCCAATGTGTCTTGAACTTCCCTGGATGCTTCATGAACTTGTTGTCATATACCAATACTATATCGCCTTTGCTTAAATGATTTCTTCTTGATGTGTTTGTCATGCTAAGATTTTTCTTGTTCCTTCTGTACCTGCTGATCGAATCCTACAATACATTTGTCTTCCTCTATTTCTACCAACTGCACAAGCCTATTTTGAACAATGTCAGTGTCATCCATATCTGTAAATGTTGCAATTCTTAAGCTAGGAACAAAATATTCCATAGGTACAACTGCTTCTAGACCATAAACCAACTTAAAGGGATTATGCATTGTCATCTTCTTTCAAGTGGTTCTATAATCCCATAACACTGTGGGTAGTCTCAAATCCCAATCATACCTATTCACA
This sequence comes from Picea engelmannii, assembly GCA_009831015.1. Lineage (NCBI taxonomy): Eukaryota > Viridiplantae > Streptophyta > Pinopsida > Pinales > Pinaceae > Picea > Picea engelmannii. The sequence goes on along the minus strand of ML790578.1, from coordinate 206,708 downwards.
CTGCAAATCTTCGTTAGCGCTATCTCCAAGATATTATTGAAAGCTTCGACTGTACCATTCTCTTGTGGGTGGTAAGGTGTGCTCTTCTGATGGTGAACTTCAAATTTTTGAGTGAAGGCTTCAATAGTATTATTAATAAAATGTGTTCCTTAATCACTCATGAGGATCTTCAGGCATCCAAATTGGGTTATAATATCATCAAATATGAACCGCGTAGTTGTAGTTGCACTACAGTCCTTAATGTCTCTTGCTTTTGCCCATCTGGACAAATATTTTGTCGTAGTGATGATGTATCTAGCTCCTGTTCACTTTCCTGGTGGGTTGATAGGTCTCGTGAAATAAATGGCCCATTTCTTAAATGCCTGTAAGGTTAATTGAGGTGCTAAAGGCATCTCATTCCTTCTGGAAGGTTTCCCAACTATTTGGAATACACCGTAGGCTTTGTAGTATTCCTTGGCATCTTTGTGTAGAGTGGGCCACCAGAGGCCATCTCTAAGAACCTTTTGTGTTGTTTATTTTCCTGTATAGTGTCCCCCTGCGATGCCTTCATGTTCCTCGACCATAATCAGTGGTCTCTCTACCTCCATAACACATCCCCGCAAGATCTCATCAGGTCCCATCTTATATAGTTGTCCAGCTATAAGTGAAAAATATGTAGCACAAACTACCAATTGTTTCTTCTTAATGATTGTATATTCATGAGGTGCCATTACTGTAGACAAGAACTAGACTATCTCAGTGAAGTGATCATCAACCTTTCTGATGGACAACAACTTTTCATCTGGTAGTGTATCCTCCAAACTGGTAGGTTCCTCTCTATGTTCTAACCTAGACAAGTGGTAAAGTCCCTTGTTCATTCTCCCTGGCTTGACCACAATCTCAAAATCATATTCCTAGAATAATGGTAGCCATATGCATATCCTTCCCCCCAACACTGGCTTGTTGACTAGGTATTTCAATACAAAGTGATCAGTGAACATCTTAAAATGTCCTCCCAACAAGTATTGACGAAACTTTTGCAGTGCATACACCATGTCTAAACCTTCTCTCTCAGTGGTAGTGTAATTTATATCAGCCGTAGAGATATTCCTGCTAGCAAAGGCTAACATATGGTCAATATATCGTGCTCCTGGTTGTGATAACACTACTCCTAATGAAATAGATGACGCATTGACATTCACATGGAATTCCTTTCTCCAATATGGGAAAACTATAATATGTGCAGTGGCCATTTTCTGTTTCAGTGTGTCGAAGATTTGTTGACATTCCTCTGACCATTGAAACTGACAATATTTCTTTAAAAGATTATCCATGGGTACTTTTATCTGTGCATATCCCTTGATGAACCTTCTATAGTATCCAATATGTCCCAGCGTAGTGCACAACTATCTAACCGAAGCAGGAGGGGGTAGATCAACAATGATGACAATCTTGGAAGGATCTACCAGCAACCCCTGCTTACACACAATATGGCCTAGTAGCACCCCAAAGGGTGAAAATAAGATACACATATTTAGGTTCAGGAAAATCTAACATTGCTTTCACTTATCCAACATTAGTCTTAAACATTCAATATGATTTTTCAATAAGCTAAAAATAGTCCAATCATCAAAATATGCTTCCAGAACTTTATGTAAAAATTCCTTGGATGCTTCGACCACCACCCTAGAAAATATGGTTGGTGCATTCTTCAATCCGAAAGGCATCACTTTGTACTGGTAGGATCCCCATTCTATTGCAAATGTGGTCTTATGGTGATCTTCCTTGGAAATCCTAATCTGGTGATAACCTAAAAAGCCATCTGTGAAGGAGTAAACTTCCTTTCCTCCCACATTATCTAACACTTTGTCAGTAAATGGTGTAGGGGATGGATCATGTAAACATGCATCATTCAATTTCCTCAAGTATACATAGATTCTGATCTCTCATGTCTTCTTATCTTGAACCACCATAGGGCTAATCCATTCCAACTCTTCAACAAGTTCTATGATTCCTGCTTCCAACATTGTGTCTAATTCAATGTTGACTTTTTTCTTATACTTTGGATTCAATCTGTAGGGTCTCTGCTTGAGTGGCCTTCCATCTGGTTTCAAGGGGATCTTCATTTCTCCCATGGGCCCTTTAATTCCCTTCATGTTGGTAAACTTGGTTGGAAACAAGTCCTTATATTCATGCAGTAGTTCTGTGATCTTGTCAATAGTGGCATCATCCCAATAATCTCCAATGTTTGCAAGCTTAGGTGCTTGCTCTGTTCCAATGTTAACTTTCTTGATTTTGATTGGTTGTCCAATGAAAGGTAGTTCGACTGCCATCCTTCTATGTCTCTCTGTCCTTCTGTTTCTGTGATGTTCACATTCCTAGGATCATCGTCTTCATCAACATTGATATTGTAACAACCTTGCAATTTCTAAAGAGGTGCAGTCTATTCATCCTCTTCTTGCCCAACAGGGAGGTTAGGTGCCTCCTCAAATACTTTTTGTCTTACAATTTGTAAGGCTTGATCTATTGTTGGGTACTAACTTTCAAATAAGAATGTAGCTACAAATTTCTGAGTCATATCGTACCAATCTATAGTGGTGAGGCACAGTTCTGCTTGAAGATACCAATTGATGGGGGTTGTGTCCAAATTTTTAATGAATTTATGCACCCATTGCTCCCGAGGAATGTTGCTCGAGGCCTCCTCACAACTTTGCACATGGTTCTTCAGACAAATCTGACCCATGTATCGAACTTCGCACCCTTCGACTTGGTATGAAAAGTGCACTGTCATCAAATTGTGACATTGCACCCAGTCTGCGATGTTCTTCTTGTGTGTTCCCCACCATCTCACTGGAATTTCTTTCAAGGCCTCATCCAGTGCCAAAAACCTCTGTTGTACTGGTACAATTTATTCAAATTCCAATAATAAAGTTTCTAAATGATGTAAACCATCAAATGTGGGAATATTACTTACTTATGTGCCAATCCAATGAACTTTCCTAGTCAATCTAGCACACCTCCATGCAGAAACTTTATATATCTTGTTCTGCCAATTCTCTAGTGCTTCTTCCGAATCTGATGAGCATGCATTGTCACTTCACCAACTTAAATTCCCGTCTATTGTAGGATTAATGTAATCATGTTGTCTTGCTGTTAATTCATATATATTCTCTAGCTCATATGCACGATCTTCTTCTCTGATGGGTTCTGTGTAACTGCGACCTTCATCAAGGTCAAGAGGTGCAATGAACCTAAGGCCATATCCTTCAAATAACATTCTTCTTTTATTTAAGTCAATGATAGTGGAATTGTTGAAAGCCCAATCAATTTCTAACAGTGTAGGATAAGGACAGTTATTGTCAACTATCTCAATCAACTCGAAGTCTGCAAATGTCCTTACCCTATCAATTTCCACAGGAACATGCTCCAATATTCCAAAGGGGCTTACTGCCTACTGATTATCCATCCTGAGCCTGATAGGGGAATAAATCAACTTAGGTTTTCCCATGAGTGCCCAAGTTTGCTTCGTCATAACATTGACTTATGAACCTAAGCCAAGGATAGCATAATCTATGTCATAATCTCCAATCCAAGCATTAAGGTGTAGTTCCTTGTTTGTCCTTCTCTTCCTAGATACTTGATGTACTGATTTATTTAGCAAAGGATCTATCCTTCCTATCTCATACTATCTGATCAAACTTTGTAGTTCTTGTACAACTCTTTCATCGTTAATCAAATTGATGCAAGTGCATAAGAATTCCATAAGCTTTCTTACGTCTGTTCCTTTTCCAAGTGAAGCGGAATGATCAAATTCCAGAGGCATTCCACATTCTCTCACTTCTGGTTGTGTCTTTGATGAAGAAGCCTAATCTCTTCCAAAGTCTTTTCTTACCTCTTCAAATGTCTTCTTTTCTTTCCTTGGATCAAACACTTGTGTTTTCTCTGCATCTCTTCTGACCCTTGATTCTTCTGTAATCTTTCTTGGGGTCACTCTATCTTCTAGTATAACAATGCCTCCTCTAGTGATAACATCAACTCTGGGATCCTCTCAGTGATGTTCTACTAAGATTAGTTGTAATTGTTGGTTTCCTCCTCGTCTCTCCTGAAGTTTGGCTAACAACATGAGACAATATTCAAATGAGTTGCAATAGCTGCAAGTGGTACAAGGTTTCTGGCAGTCCCTTGCCAAGTGTCTTGGCTATGAACAATTATAAAAAAGGATCTAACCTTGACCTTGACCCATGCCTCCTCCTCCTCCTCTTCCTATGAATCCACCACGAGGGTTGAATTTTCCTCTTCCCATGGAATTAAAATCTGTAGTATTTCCCTCCTACTACATCTCTCCTTGAATCTTATATGTATCTCTTGACCTTTCATGAAAGAGGTCATAATCCCTACAGTCCTTCTCATCATGCTCCACAGATTTACAGAATGTGGAGTAAATATGGGTAGGTGTCGGGACATATTTTGGCATGTAATAGCATTCACCAGGGTGATTTCTACTTCTACATACCTTTCACCAGGGTAGAGTAACCTGCTTCAAAGGGCTCAGAGCTCTAGAGGCAAAGTATTCATGGAATAGGGGACAATGATCCTTGTCATGGCCTTCTGATTTGCATCTGATACACTAGATGTCTTCTCTTTTATATTTTCCCTTGTATTTCTTCATATCTTCAACCTGTAGAGATAATCTAGTTAGTTGACTCAAAATTTGATTCATACCTGAGGTGGATTCTCCCATATGGGCTGATTCAAGCTTCATGGTGATCTCCAATTCCTTAGCCTGCAAAGCAACCTTCTACTGCATCATAGGAACTCTGATGTGTGGTAGGAGGGAAGCAATGAACCATTCCTTATTCTTCTCGTCTGGGATATGAAAACTCAACCAGCCTGTCAAGGTCTTAAACCTCTAATCAAACTTCCAAATAGGTTTGACTACTCTCTTCTTGATTTATTTCAGTTCTTTAATGCACTGTGACTCCGACTTGTGTTTCTTGAATTCTGCACTTAGCACAGTCTTGATATCATTCAGCGGTTTAGGCTGTGCAAATCATTTAACAAACTTCATGTGCTAGATCAGTGTGCGGTCTCTGAAGGTAGTACTAAATTGATCTCTCTTAACTTATTTGTCATTAACTTGCTTAATACTCCATACAACTTCACATAAAAACCAGTGTTGATCAGGATATTCAGATCCATATCTTCTAAAGATAGATAGCCTCATTTCATCTACCATAGATCTTCCTAGGTTTCTTGACTGAGTATATACTGAACTATTGGTAACAGTGCCCTGAGTGCTTTGATAACTCTGGCTACTGTGGTTACTTAACGTTGCTAAAACAACAAGAGGAGTAATAGTACTTACTTTGAAAGTTGGTGTAGTTCCTGAAGTTTCTGATTCTTCTCGGTGAGGTTCTTCTGTCTTCTCTTCCTCTTCCCTAGTGGACTTTGAATTTTCCTCGTTTAATAACTCTTCTTCTTCTCCACTATAGAACCCTTCATCCTATGCTAGTGGTTTGTGGCTCTGCTCAAATAGGTTTACTAGAGGAACCTCTATGAAGGTTCTCCCACGACACGTATGTCCAACCTCTGTGTCATTGTCATTGTCTGAGTTTTTGAACATTAGTTTTTCAATTTGACCAATTAATGCATCTTCAAGATGTTCTTCTCATGCAATAACAACATGATCTTCAACTTCAAAAAGTGTAAAAATTTTCCTCTTGGTCCCTTAAAGAAATATATCTCTGCTTGGCTATATGACTCGACTCTTTCAATAGAAAACTCAGTAATGTACCCTCCAATGGTGCTATCAAAACAGTGATCTGTTTCTCTTGACACAGTGTTATCAAATCTCTTGAACTTCTTGATCAGCTCCGACGTCCAAACCATAGGTGATCTAGATCAGATTTCAAGCTGGGTATCTACTAATCTGTCTAACCACTTGTATAGATCCTTATGAATTCCTCCAAAGAAAATCTTGTGTATATCAGTAAAGATATACCTTCCCAACTAGTCTTATGTACTAAGATTAGGGTTCTTGTTCTGATCTTCAACAAAGTCCCTTTCTTGTTCTTCTATCCACTTATGAATCTTTGTCTTTGATGGAAACCACCTTGGCATTCCCTCAAGAAGATCCCGGTCCTGGAAACAAAACCATTTGTTGGCAAAGGGGTATACCCAGAGTTAAACTCTAACAGAGCACCAAAAAAACATAACTACTGGCCCTTTCGACAACACCTATAGAGAAGATGTAGTCTTACCAAAAATAGCAATAGGGGGTTGTAGGACACAGGTGTCTACAACCAGGGGAAATGTGAAGTGGATCCAAAACAACAACACACAAAGATATAGTTATTATTTACCAATCTTAAATGTAATTCGTAAGTTGTGTCTCATATCTAACACAATACCACAACAACATAATAACATATGCAAAGAACACAACAAAAATCCATAGAGACAACAATATTTACGTGGTTCACCCTCTCCCTACTAATACATCCACAGAATGTTGTTTCTTGATATATTAAGATGAAACCATACAGTTCTATCTGCACACTTAGCTTGCAGATATCTCTCTCTTTCTCTTCTTCTCTCCCCTCCCTGCACACCCAGTTGCAGGGTTGATCTTCACACCCAGCTGAAGATCTTACAATACCAGAGTGCTCTCACACACAACTCTTCTCTCTAGCACAATAATAATCACTCGATATCACAACACAACTCTAGAAAACCCTCCCTGGTTCTTTAGCCATTTATTTATACATTACAAAACCCTAGGTTTCTAAAACCCTAGGTCCACTTTGACCCACGTTTTCAGGGCTTCAGCAGCCTATCTTTCTATCTTTCCCCCGAGGTTCTCCAAAGCATCCATTGGTGGCTTTTCCCACTTTCTGAGTTGTCCACGATCCATATTACTTGTTGATCTGTCTTCCTTGATATTCCCATTCAACGACTCTTTTTCCCTTACTTTGCTCCTTTGTTTCTTCTTCTTTTGACCACTTCGACCCATTCTTAGTCAATGTGCCTTCCGCACAGTTTGTACTTCATCTTTTCTCTTACTTTTTTTTCTCTTTATTCCTTAATCCATAACCAAGGGCCAACATGGCTTCAATGGGTGGCTGTAGGACTCATATTTCTGTAACCATTGGATGGATGTGTTTCTCTCTCAGGGCCATTAGATCTACTCAACCACTAGCCCTCGAATACTCATTATATGCTAACCCTAGCTGGATCTTAGTTCCAACCAGTGACACAACTATTCCAATAGAAATTCATTAACCATTAAAACAACATATACTCAATGACATATATTCATTTACTGCATCATGAGATTCAGATATGAATACTAGCTACGACATTCATCCATCTAGTGTTGTTCTACAGATTTCATTAGTTTATCCTTAGTGCGTATTATTGTTTCCTCTATCATTTTAACATGTCCATCATAAAACTCATTAAAGAAAATATAAACAAAAGTACTGCAAACATTTAAACACAAACCAGATATGTCGTGGTTCACCCCTGCCTAGGGATACGTCCACAAAGATGAGTCGCTTCAACTCTTTATTCATTTTCCTGCAAAATCTAGTGATGCGTACTATACATTTCTTCCTCCATTACAATTGATCTCTACAAATCGGGATAGTATTCACAAAACTTAAAAAAAATATTCAAACATGCATAGACTAACAAAATATAGACTGGGAATAAAACTGAGAATGTTCAATTCTTTATAACCAACCAACCATTTTCATAGTCCTAATACATTCTACTTATGCAAAAAAATGGGATAGAGCCCTTACAAAAACCCTAACCCTATGTGGATTAGGTTTGTCCACTTTCCAACTGACTCAATATTGGCTGGTCCTCAATCAAACCGTTCTCCAAGTCGGTGCTTGTCCACTTTCCAACTGCTCCGCAATAGTTTGTCCACTTTATAACTACTTTTCCTCGACACTTCTTTTCCTCTGTTTTCGGCATTTCTTTTCCTCTGCTTCTGGCGTGCTCCCCATTTTCCAATGATTCCTTATATTTTCCGATTTTTTCCTCAATTCCTTCAAAATTTCCTTGATTTTCTCCCAAAATTGGTGTGTGCTAACAGGCCCCCAATACTGACATCGTGACTTGTCCCAAGTCACTCACTGACTCCTCTATCTTTCACTGCCTGTGCCAGTTCTTCATACATTTCTACTACTTGTTGGCATTTCTCCTGAGCCTGGTTTCTCTTCTCTGTGATGAATTCTACCATATGTGCGGTGAATGCAGGTTTGAATATTTCTCCTCCCTCCAAGCCTATCTTCTCCACCCTTTATTTTTTTGTGTCAATCTCCATCACTAGTTGTTCAACCTTTTCCTGTATAAGCTCCAATTGAGCCTGTCTTGCAATCTTTTCTGCTAGCACTTCCTTTTCTTCTAACTGTAGACTCTTCATTTTTGCAACTATCTTAATCTTTTCTGACAATGAAATTGTCTTATATATATGTTTTAAGTCTTCCATTTCCACGTGGACCATATCCTCGTTTTCTTGAAGCTTATGTAAGCTTCCATATTCTTGTACTTGTGTCCACAGTTGGCCACTTTGCTCCAACAACTCTATCATTTTTTGTATAGCTTGCACTATATTCTTCGCTAATTATGTTGTGACTTGCTTTCGCTGCTCTCTTACTTATGGAGGAGTAGTGGGTATTGTTCACTCCTCCAACTCCTTTATTTGGCTCTTATACTGCTCCAACGCCTAATCTATTTTCTTCATATTCTCCTCTAATGATACTTCCTTTGATCCTGCGTTGTTTGGGATGGTTTGAAACACTACACAAATATGTTTCTCCATATATTCTATCTTCTAATGCATTAACTTCTTCTCCTTCCCTTCCTAGATAATTTCTTCCTTCAGTGTGATTTTCTCCTCCTGTGCTTTTTCTAAATTTGTCACATTTGACCTTTCCCTGGATTGGATTTCATGTGCGACACTAATCTACAATTTCTACAATACCTTTGTTGGGATCTTGGGAAATGCTAAGTCCAATGTATTTATCTCCTTTAGAGGCTTATGCACCACCTCATCATCAATTTATATCATATCAGGTGTTATCATGAAATTTTTTCTCCTCTGTGCTATGATCCACATTGTTTCCCTACTGGCATTACTTCCATGGTCTTTACCAATGTGTATTTTTGTCGTTGCTTTGCCTTGATATTTAATTGTTCCAGTGCATTTTTTACCTCCTGTAACTACTCAATGATTGAATCCCTATGCTTCTTGGCATTCTCCCAAGCCTCTGATAGCCAATATTCAATGGTTTTGGCTACTAATTAAACATCATCTGTTGTTAGTGATGTATGAGGTGGTGTCCTATGGACCTTCACCTTCTTCCTTGAACCACTTGTTTGCTCCCCTGTTCTCTTCTTTTGGGAATCTGTTGGCTCAGATTTCTCTGGCATGTTTGTATCCATCCCCGTTTCTTGTCCAAATTTTTCTTCCATAGGTATATCATGTGTCTCTATCCTTACTTCCATTGGGCACACTTGTTCTCTTGTAATTGTCAATGTCTTCCATGTGCGTAGTGGATCCTGTGTGGGACCACCCTATGGCTTCTTCTGCATTGTTCATTTCATTTTAGGTGGGTTGCTTCCCCCCACTGGGCCTTGTGTTGTTTTCTTCTTTTTTCTTGCCCCATTTCTTCCTGTCTACTGCATAGGGACTATTTTGTCATGCGTCCGAGTCTATATTGTTGGGCCTCTTCTTGGACTTTCTAACATCTTATATTCATCAGGCCAATCCTGGACCTACATTTGGATATCCTACGTCGTCACGTACTATCTCAGTAGTAGCAACTCCTTCGTTGGATCCCTCTTCGCCTGTAACCACATACTATGGCGCGTGGCATAAAAATTGGTAATCTGTCCAAACTCTTGGAATTTCTCAGGTGAAATACTCCACATGTTGGCTAAGTGGTTATGTATCTCTAAAAGGTATAGAGAAAATATAGCGTTGTTCACCTTCTTCGTCTTCGGGTCTTCTGTGCTCCTTAAGGAAGTGTACTGGGATGCGCCACACTTTCCTAATCTATGAAGAAACATACTATATGCTAGTTCTTTCAAACCCACAAGTGCAATGAGGATAAGTAGCCATGAGTAGTGGAACTTAGAGCCCCAATATTATGTATCCTTATAGTCTTCCAGGAAAGAATTAAAAAAATAAGGGGCCCATCTCATCAAGCTCCCCTTCGCGCACTACACTACAGCCTCTACCACTCCTTCTAGTACTTCCACTTGTACCCTCACTTTTATTATGATCTTCTAGATTCCTTTGACTATCAGTCACTTGTTCTCTAAACAACTCTTTCTTTGTTGATGTGTTAATTGTACATGAGGTTGTAGGTTCTACACTGTTTTGGATCTAGACAGGGGTACCTACTTCCTCATTAGAACTTGCTCCTCTAGTATTTATTTCATATGTGGAGCGCAATATTTCTTCAATTTTATTCATAGAATGAATATTGTTTACCTCTTCCTCATCACTCTCCAATCCTTCCCTCTCGGCTACTTTTTTCTTCCTATTGAGCTTATATTGGTAGGGTCTTCCACTGCGCATCATTCCTTCCTTCTGCAAAATTTCTTGGATCTCCTCTTGATCCATCATAATAATATATTTCTCCCTATTGTTCTCTCCTCTATACATTTCTTCTTCCATCTCATACCTTCCTCAGTGTTTCCCCTAACTCCCCCATGCATGCAGGGTAGTTTAGTTGTTTGATTCCATGGTTAATACCCCTTTATCATGGAATAATAGCTTGATTGAAGTGTAAAATTACCTGATGTACCTTCCCCTTGGGCCCTTAATAAACTCTTGCTCTGCTACACTATAATACTTTGATGTATCTACTGCAAACTTAGTGATATACCTGATACAAGTGAATCTCCCTACGGACAAGTGGATTCCCTCTTGGTCTCTAGACTCCTACGACCAAGACAGAAAGGGTGCTATCATTGGTCACTGACATCCTTTTAGATCCAATTAAGCTAATGTATGAAGAGGAAGAAGAAAAGTATGTACCTTTTTAATGGCATTCGTCCTTGCAAAGTCCAAGTTGAGCTTCAATCCTAAGCTCCTCGATAGGTCCTATAGAAGAAACAAAGATACAATGAGCTTCCTATTCTACTAAGATTAGCTCAAATACAGATCTATCTATTGAAGACAAGTTCATGTGGAACAAACATAAACTTGAAAGAAATAGGCCAAGCATGTATGTGTATTAATGAGAACAAATGAAGAGTACTTACAGACCAAATTTGATGAAGGTGCAACAACTTCTTCCAGTTCTCTTTGTCCAACCCCTTTGCTCAAGTAATCTAGACTAATTATGCTTCAATGATGCCTCATTTATGAGATCATAAGTTTGGTATAATTCTCAATCTCCATATGTGTTTCTACCATGAGGAGGCCTCCTTATATAGGCTTGGAGAGGCCTAACCACTTGAGATATATTTGGGATAAGTTGAGGATTCCTCTCTTTCAGTTGTGGATCTCTCTTAAGATCATGCCTTGACATTAGATTCACATCCAACCACCTTCAGATATTGATGGGATCCTTCCCTAATTTCCCTAAGCAAACCAAATTTCTCCCAAAAAAGGGGTAGCGCTCCCTCTGCATGGGGTACAAAGTGCTCCAATTCTCCCCTGGATGAGAGTATAGGGTGCCAGCACTCCCTAACAGAGCATACGGGAGTGCTTCCTTCCAAAAAAATATTTTTTTAGTGGTTTTTCAGTGGCAAAATACTTGTACTTTTTGTCAAATGATTTCTCCTCTTCAAAACTAGTCTTTGAGGTGTCTTTCAAGTGTTCTTGACAACAATATGATATTTTTGACACTTGTGGGTGAAATGCGACACTTACGACATTTGGTAATGATGACACTAGTCCATCATCTTAGTGAGTAATTTTGACGTGTAACAGATTTCCCCCCAAAGTGTGAAGCTAGAAGACGATGATGACTGAAGTACTTTGTAGAATTTTTTGAGCAAGGGTATGGACTTGGAGAGACTAGAAAAAATTGCACACAACCATCAAAAAAATATTATGACATGTTTCAAACCCAAGGCAGGAATACCTATTCTTGAGTGATAAAGACTTTTTAGGTATGGCCGCCATAGAATACACTGTGGATCCAATTTATATTGACAAAAAGGTATAGCCACCGAAGATACAATGTGGATATCTACTCCTATGACCTGAAATGATCATAGCCATGAAGAATACATAGTGGATCTATGAGACGATAAGACATAGCCATGACCAATACAAAGTGGATCTATGTGACAGTATATGGATAGTTCAAAAGAAACTTTGTCGCAACCTGGGAAAAGTATTTACAAGAGTGATGACTCAACCTAGGGTATTCTTACCGATCCTGGTGTGGTACGAATATAACCATGTGAATAGATGTCTTGATGTCGAACATGGTAGAAACCACTTGATTATCGGTCAATGAGGTAAACCGTTAACAAGCACGAGGGAGATCACCATTGATGCCAATGATTCCCAAGGTACTCTAGTACATTCCAACAAATGTGAATAGATGAGCTGAATTTGAACATCTGTGGAATCATCCAATCAAAGGTAAATGATGTAAATCTACTGTCAGATGTGAGGAGGCCTGCCATTGAGGCATGTAGGTCCCAAGGTACTAACTAGTTTCTAAGTCTAAATCCTGGATAATGTTTTGAAGTTGACAGGAAAAGACTCGTCCCAGGAGGGCATTGATGTATCCCCCATCAATGACATGAAACTAACACAGAGATGTAATTGGTGGATCAAATGAACATGGACTGACACGGGTATTGAAACAGGATATTTGTGATGGTTGACTCTTAAAGCAGGTACTTCCCTTGAACATTGAGGCATAATAGCAGAAACTTGACATAGACCAAAACTTGATAATGCAATGGACGCTGTGACTTTACATTGGGTGACCCAAAGGAGTGAGGAAACTCAAAGGATTGGTTCAATGTAGAGGTTCAGTAGATTGAAATGCATGCAAAGATAAAATGTCATGTTCAAGGGTGACTGTAAGGTTACTGGTAATGTTCTCAAAAACTGCTTGGCTTTCTTCCTTCAATTTTTCCCCCATCCAGATAGACAAGTACCTCTTTTTAATTTAATGATCTTGAGGAGGGTAACACATGATCGATATAACTCACCTTCGGTAAGTTCCTATTCCTTTGTTTAATGAACTGGAAGAAGTAAGGGTTCAGTCTCATATGAGCCCTTCAAAGTGTGAATGTTTAACGAGTCCAGAGAAGGTAAACTCAGTGGTTTTCATATTTAGAGAGTCTGAAAACAACTTAAAGACGACTCCAATGTTGTCCTTTTTCGTAATATTAGTCTTGAGAGGCCGAAAAAGAGATAAATTATCACTCGAAAGACTCCCTTTCAAACCTTTTAACGAATGGGAAAGGAAGCACGATCACTCGACAATCTTTTCATGTTTAGAGAATCTGAAAAGAGTTTAAAGAAGACTCTAGGGGGTTCCTTTTTCATTTATCCATGCGCGTCCAAAAAAGAGATAAAAGTTTACCCGACGTGTTCTTATATTTTTTGAGCTTAAGAACGAACTAAGGCTATGCTCGTAAAAGTGACAAGATAAAAAATGAACAAAATTGCTTTGAAACCTGTCAATAATGTCAAAACTGCATTGCAGGGGATTAATAAGGCCTCCAAAATATTTTTAAAAAAACCCAAAAACTGTATCTTTAGGAAAAAATGAAATGTATAATAGTAAAATGGGGTAAAAAATGTTATTTACCATCTCATTTGTGCTAAAATTTGTAGTAGTGGAGAAATTTCCATTTGAAGGTGAATCTTGTATTTCTTGGTGCCATAGCTAGGTTCAACCATTTTATTCGACGTTTGGACCAGGTTGGTGCTCTTCCTCCTTGATTTCATTTACATGGTTCACATTTTCATTTAAGGCAATAAATATTTATAAAAAATGATGCCCTGGGTCGACCCAAGCACCAAAAAAGCTTGGTGATCCTCTAAAAGTCATGAGGGAGTGTTGAATGTCTTGGAAAATTCCCCTCCTAGCCAATGAAGGACAAGCCAACACTCTGATGTAGTGGCTATGAGGGTGCTTCCCAAAAAACCACAATAAAATTTGCCCAAAAATGGTCGAACGTGCTCAAAATATGAAGTTGTCTTTTTCTTTAATTTTTGAACACTGTGATATCTTATTTAAGGGTGTGTTGGCATCATGATATTCATGCAAAGAGGGTGTTGGTATTTTACAAGAGAAAACAATTACTTTTTAAAGTTTTGAAAATTGCCGATTTTTTTTTTTTTTAATGAAAATTTGATTATTTGATGATTACAGGTGATTTCGGAAACAATCATGCTTGAGTGGAAAGAAAGAGAGCATGAGCTCAATTATGTGGCTTATTTTCAAAGTCCCTGATCGAGAACCGCATTGAGGAATTGCAGTCTCCTCAAATATGTCAAAATGCAAAAAATGAAGAAAGAGGTCCTTCTTCTTGAGCATATGATAGGGTTATGGAACATTGCGGAACAAGGATTCTAGATGGGAACACAACTTCTTACCATTGAGTTGGAAGATGTGTACTTCATAACTGGTCTCTCAAAATGAGGGGCTCCCATATTTTTAACCGGACAGTAGGCACTTCCTACGCCTGTGGATGAGTATCTGGCAAACCATTGTGTCCCAGGAGCGAGACTTGTGGGTGGAAGAATTGCGATCAAAGATATTAGGGATATGTATCTTCGATCCATTATGTTTTCCATTACGAGTATAGAGGGACGTATGGGCACTCACCTAGTTTCAATATCACAAGTGGCTTATGGTTTACAATGTTTAGAGCTAACATTGTTTAACTAGAGCGCAGGGTTTCTTCACCATGTGAAGGAACAGATTATGAGATGAAGATCAAGGAAACAGAAGGTGTTCGGATATGGTTCATTCTTGGTTTCGTTCTTCTTAGAATGCATTCCTGGGATGCAACCTTATATCTCATTACCGATATGACTAGTGGGAGAACCACATATGGAGCGGTGGACCAGCCTGTCTCTGAGACTAGGCCCAGATTCAGAGTTCAGATTCACCGGTGATTTCTTCGCTTGGCTGAGACACCAATTGATCATGATAGAATATTTTCCATACACCAGAGTAGATTTCCAGGACAACATGGAATTGGTTCTTCTAGAGGGCGAGGATTGGGATGCGTCGGGTAAGAAACCAAACAATGATCTCGTCAAGTGTTTTTAACTTTTGAATGTTATAATTTTTTTAGGGTACATAGAAGAGTCTTTAACAAACATATCATTTCATCATGCTGATAGAGGAACAACACATCCAGTAGAGATTTCAGCATTGGGGTGTCGCAGGGATGATCAGATAGCAGTATATCAAGGGGTAGCAGCAGGGGGTCTCCAGGTTGAAAGAAACCTCCAAGGTCTCATGATGGGTATCCCTCCTCTCAGGAGGTAGGAAGTGCCACTACATCTACAAAGACACATTATGGGAGTGTCTGAGAGTCTTAACTCTCTACTGAGGTGAATAGTTTGTGCAGTGATATGTTTCTCACTACATAATGTGATGCAGGAAGATTAGGATCTTCCTGATGATGTATAGTCTGTATGACGATGTTTATGGGTGTAAGGACCCATATTTTGCCTATCTATATACCATTTTTGATGTAATCAAACTTTTTCAGTCATGTTGTATATATATATATATATATATATATATATATATATATATATATATATATATATATACACACATTTATGAGTTTTTATAGTGCTGAATGATTTTCAAATGATGTCTTTTATGTGATGTGTTTTATTTCCTTTATGAAAAATTATCTATGTGAAAGATATCTATCCATAATGTAATTTGCTAATGAATCTGAAATGGTATTAAGTTCTCTTAGTATGTGTCGGTATTCAATAAAATCAAACATTCGTTCAAGACAATGAACTCGTAGAAGAATAAGTAGCAAGATAGGATTGTGAATAATGTAGATTCGATTGAGTTGACAGACCATGAGTTGAGAGTCCATATTGACAATCATGATATTCTAATGACAGCATGATATTCTGCCATGTTATTAGTTGTCGATCCTAAGAAAATACCTCCTGAACTAACCAACTCATCAGAGTGGTAAACGACCCATGCTACGGAAGCAACGTTCTGGGTGTGTCGACTAGCACCATCCACAAAAATGACAAAGATAGGAAAGGAAGATGTCATCTACGCATGAAAAAAAAAGACACAGTATAAGCAGCTAATGCAAAAACTCGAACACACAAAAAGAAAAAGACACACCAAACTAAAATACAATAGTGTACAAAAAACGTTTGCTAGATGTCCTAAGCATAGTACTTCTTAAGGTAAATCTTGTTCCAAGGCTCACCCAGGGATATTTCGTCATAGTCCACTAACTCATAGGCACCCCTATGTAAAACATGTTTCACGATGTAAGTACCATGCCATAGAGGTTCTAACTTAACTGTCCCTAACTTTTCATGAGCCTGGTCATAAACGAGGACTAGGTCTCCTTCTGCAAAAGTGCGAGGATGGACAGACTTGTTGTATTGATTCTTGATTCATTTTTTATATGTCTCATTGACGAGAGAAACATCACGACGTGTTTCATCCAACCTAGTCAAGTGTAAGAAATTTTCTTCTTCATCAGATGTGTGGGGCAGGAGTTTTACTTTTAGTTTTAATGAAGGATTTTCACACTCGATTGGTAAAACAACTTTTATACCATATACTAGCTAGAAAGGAGTGAAACCAGTAGTAGTTTTTACTGAGGTCAGATAAGCCTAGAGAGAGGACAAAAGTTGTAAATGACAGGATGTCTTATTTACCCCTACCATCCATTGAATCATGGTTTTAAGGACTTTTTTTATGGCTTCAACTTGTCCATTAGCTTGAGGATAATAAGGGGATGAGTTTTCATGGCAAAAACCCAACTTGGCATGCAACTCACTCATCATATGGTTTTGAAAATGTGAACCATGATCAATGACAATGGCTTGTGGAACACCAAAGTGAGTGATGATGTGATTAAAAAAGAAAAGGGTTGCAGTACGACCATCGTTCAGAAAGGTAGGCATACCCTCAACCCATTTTTTAAAGTAATCGACGACAACGATTATATAACTGTGCCCCCCGGATAATGTCAGCTTACATTGAATGAAATCAATGCCCCATTTTTCAAAGGGGCCATTGGTAACAATGGGATGCAGTGGAGCAGGGTGGGTGTGGGCCTTTTTGTGAAAAAATTGGCAAGGTGGGCATTTTTTAATTACCTCAATACAATATTTGAAAATAGAGGGGAAAAAGTAGCCAGAACGTAAGATTTTTTGAGTTTTAGCCATCCTGGAAAGATGACCACCACAAGCTCCAAGGTGATAGTCATTAAGAACATGGTCAGCCTCTTCATGAGTTAGACATCGTCGCAGGATAGTGTCAATGCCACAGCGGTATAAAGTTTCGTCGATAATAAGGTAACGACAAGAATGGTGGTGAATATGACGATGTTCTTCATGAGAGATATCGGGATGAAAACATTGGGTTTGGAGATAAAGGAGGATATCTCCATACCAAGGATCAAACATGCTAATGAGGAACAGAGTTTCATCCTGGAGGGAATCTCTGGGCTCAGTATCTTCATCAGCATGGGGAAGGTTACAAATAAGCTCTACAAACACTAGGGACTTTCTAGCTTTGGATTTAGGGAACTTGAGATCAAATTCTTGAAGGATAATGATCCATTTAGAATATTTTCCCCCAAGAACTTGATGTATAAAAATGTTTTACATGGGGTTCGATTCCGCAATAACTGTGGTGGTGCATAGAAAAATGTAGTGAAGAAATCTTTGGACAACGATGATGGCTTCCAGAGTGAAATTTTCAACATGTGAATATCTGAGTTCTAGACCAGATAGACTTTTGTTCATATAATATATCACATGTTCCTCGCCATCAGTGTCCTCTTGAACTAACACCATGGAAATAGTGGAAGTGGAGGCTGCTAAGTAAAGGATATAGTCCTTTGTGTAATTCGAAGGATATAACAAAGGAGCATTGGTTAATGCATTCTTAAGAGCAGTAAATGATCATTTAGCAGTGTCATCCCAGATGAAAGGGGTGTCTTTCTATAACAAGCGCATAAATCCTTTGGTAATCTGAGCATAGTTACAAATGAAGTGACGAAGAAAGTTTGCTTTCCCCTGCAAACTTTGGAGTTGTGTTAGATTAGTAGGTGGAGGTAAAGCTAGGATAGCTCTAATATTTAAGGGATCCACCCGAATCCCATACTTGGAGACAAAAAAGCCGAGGATTTGGCTTGATTCGATAGAAAAAATACATTTATGTGGGTTCAAACGAATACGGTAGAACCTACATCGAATAAAAATCACCCGTAGATGACCAAAATGGTCTGATCCACTGGATGAGTGAGTAGGTAAGTCATCAAGGTAAGGCTCCGCAATATGTTTGATATCATGGAAAGCATATGACATGGATCAATGGAATGTAGCACCAACATTATTAAGGCCAAATGGTAGTTTCTGATAGTCAAAAGTTCCCCACGGGTAGATGAAGGTTGTCTTATGCTGATCAGTAGCTAAAATGCCAATCTGGTTGTACCCTGAGAAACCGTCCATGAAAGAGAAAATTACGTTACCAGCGCAATTATCAATAATCTGGTCGATGAAGGGTGTAGGGTAGTTGTCTTTTGGACAATATTTATTGAGATCCCTATAATCAACACAGACATGAATGGTTCCTTGTTTCTTATTAACTGGAAGAATCTTTGAAACCAATTCCGTCAAGGGGACAGGATAAATGAAGCCAGATTTCAATAATTTCTCAACTTCTACCTTAATGGCCACGGTCTTCTTAGGATGGACCAAGCGGAGTTTCTGTTGAATGGGTTTTACACTTGGGTAGGTTTTAATCTCATTCACAATGATCGATGGATCGATCAAAGGCATCTCTTCATAGCTCCAAGTGAAGACATCGCAAAATTCTTTAAATAAAGTAGTATAAGAGACCACTTCCTCAGGTGAACAATTAGCACCAAGGTTAATGTTTTCCAAAACACCTTCCTTGATCGAAATGTCAATAACGATTGTAGATGAAACGTTTCCCAAATTACCCTCAGAAAGAGTATCTTGTGTGAGGATGGGAGACTGTGGAAAATTGACAACATTAGGAGGGAAGACAGAGTGTATGTCTTCTTGAATTTCTTCGAGAGGTGGAAGAAAAGAGTATCGATGATGGCTATCATCCCAAGGTATGTCATCGATGCTAAGCATTTCCATAATAGATTCATCTGAAGGAAAAATTTGGGAAATGTATTTGATCACAGACGACAAGGAATTTAACCACGATGGCATTGAATAACTATTGGGTGCCAACAGATGTTGGTCATTCAAGGAGGGAGAGGCGGATTGGATAGAAACGTATGAGGTTTCGGTTGGAATAAGTGGCATGGTGTCACCTAGTCCATCAAATTCCAAAGGACTAGGTACAATCCAAGGGTCAGATGATTCCAAGGATTGGTAAATCGTAGTCGAAATCATATTGATTGGGGAAATATGATGCGTGGTGGGTGGAAGTGGTGTAGGGAAGGTACCCATAAGGCTAGAGTATTTCAACAAGCCAAGACCAACACTTTCATACATGATATTGTGATCTCCCAAGAATGGAATATTGTTGGTAGTGGGAGCGTGAGCTTCGGGTGTACAAAAATCTAACTGATCAACAGTGACAATTTTTCCTTGATGAGGAAATTGTACGCATCGAAATACCGATCAAGAAACGACATTCATAACATAGAACCAACTTATTCCAAGTAATAGGTTGTAATCGAGCGGAGCATCGACCACCTTGACATCAACAGAGACAGATTTTCCACCCAATTGGATGGACAGGGATTGCAAATGTCTATGGTGATGAAAACCTTGCCCGTCGAATGAACATAACATCATCGAGGATTTGTTAAGTGCAGGTGATTTTAAGCTTTTACAACAGGCTAAAGACATGGCATAGGTAGAGGCTCCCTCATCCAAGATAGTTCAGTGGATTTGTTGATTATGAACAACAATGTCAACTTGGAATTCAAGTTGGTGAGAGAGTCGAGGAGAGAAATTATCCAGGTTAAACATGATATTGTTGGATGAACATGATCAAAAGTGCCAATAGTGGCCAATAGCGTTCTATGTTGACTCAAAAAGTGTTGTAGAAATTCTAACAAAGATATAGCACACGGTGCTTGTGCCAGATATTCAACAATGTTGTAGTTTTGGGAAACACATGAGCTAGGATTAAGGGTAGATTTATGGATAGTTCTCTTAGGAGGGTGTAATATGAGTTGAATGTAGGTTTCTTGATCTGAAGTGATTTAGACGAAGGATTGACAGGTAGACAACTAGCAGATGATGGTGATGGATTCGTAGAAGTACCATTAGTGGATTTTCCTCTGTCAGGTTTAACTAGAGTGTCGTAAGTCATAGAGCGAGTGGTTAAATCAATCCCATTGAAGAGATAGATATGGGCACTTTTTGAGGTTTCATCATGAGAAGGGTGGCTGGAACTTCCCCTTGGAGAGGGGGTTTGAGCAACGATAGATTGCTACTAAGGAAAAGGATGAGTAAGCACGATGGGTTGGGAATTCCCCTTAAAAAATTTGGCCACTTCATTGTGATGTGGACAGTCTTGAGTGTAGTGATCATCACCATGAATAAGACATGGGAATTTCGTCTTCCATTGTGGTTTCTTTTCGTTAGCAAGTGGGTTTTGAGCTTTAGGTTGTTCATTATTGTTCTTTTTGGTTTTGTTCTTTGTCTTATTCTTACCTCCATATTGTTTTGAAGAGGCAGATTGTACTTCATTCACCTTAGAGATTTGAGTTGGAGGGGAGGTATATGAAGGTGTGGTCAAACTAGAGATGGATTCCAAAGCAGAACAATTAGTTGTTCTAGTCGACTAGAATGAAGATTGTGTTTTGACGGAGCCAATAATGCCATCCACATGTGATGGGGATGAAGGTTTGGATGGATTGGTAGTGTCATGGGTAGCATTTAGGATTAATTCATACAGAGTACCATACTGTGAGTAAACCAGATCTAAGTATTGTGCCCTAGCAATGGCTTCTTCTTCGGTAACTACACCACCCATAGAGACGTCACGAGAAATTGGGGGTAAAAGTGATTTGGTAAACCATTCTGCCAATAATTGGTCAGGAATGATCACTTTGATAAACCTTCACCATCGTCTCCACTCATGAATATGATCAGAGATAACCACGGAGTTGGTCTGATGAAGGGAGGTCAAGAGTTCAGTACCCATCTCATATCGAATGGGTAGTTGAAAGTGCGTGAGGAAGGACATGGAAAGGGAGTTGAAGTCTTGGAAATAACCACATGGTAGTTCAATATACCACTTGGCTTCTAAGCTCGTAAGTGTACATTGGAAAAGACACAAACATATAGAATTGTCCATTAAGGAGTTGGATGAACACCAAAAATGGAAAGTCATCACATGGTTATTCGGGTCTTCCCCAGGTTTACCGTTAAATTTTGGAATATCAGAAGGGAGTTTATCTAGAATCCCTAGCCAGAAAGGATAATGTAGTATAGTATCATTAGTCAACTGAGACAAGTCTAGGAGATCCAGGGTAGCGAGGAATGGTAGCTATCGGTTAACTTGAGGGTGATACTAGTGTGGCATAGGAACACTAGTAGGACCATAAAATGGATTAGGTGGATAATTGTAACCAATATGTTCTCCTGCATATGGTTGTTGTTAACCAAAGTGGAGAGGATTCAAAGAGACTTGAGAAACATTTGGGAGCGGAGGATAACCTAATGGGTTATGAGGATTATAATATGGATTTGGTGTTTTCCCATAAGGGGGGTAAAATTTTTGTCCATATGGAGGATAGAGATAAGTCCCTTGAGAAATATGAGGTTGTTGTAGACCTTGAGGATTATGTCCCCCAGAGAGATGTGGGTTTCCTGGGAAAGGGATGTTCCATGGATTGGGCATTGTAGACGTATTATGTCCAGAAGGTTGATTATGGGCTCCAATTTGAGGCTTCCCCCCAACATGAGGCTTCCCTCCAAATGGAGGTTGCCCTTTGAAAGGAGGTTTCCCTCCAAATGGAGGTTTCTCTCTGAAAGGAGGTTTCCCCCCAAACAAAGTTTGCCCTCCAAAAGGAGGTTTCCCCCCAAACTGAGGTTTCCCTCCGAAAGGATGTTTCCCCCCAACATGAGGTTGAGTCCATGGAATTTGGAAACTAGACGTAAACGAATGACCAGTGCTTCTTAATTGATTAGAGCCACCAATATCGGTTCCTCTGGGTTGTTGTATAGGTATAGAACTCCCGGGTATAACTTGGGTAGTGTTGACAACAGAAGAATTCAATGCTCTGTACCCAAGGGGAAGTGACGAAGAAGGCCTAGATGAAAGTGGTGTACCAATGGGAACTTGGCTAACCACCACATTACCGGTAGGAATAGTCACAACGTGAGGGGCCATCGTAGAATGGGCCATCTATAGAGAAATAGTGGAACTCAAACCAACAGACTACATGTTCAGACCAACGGACAGTGTGGTTGAAATAATGATTGTACCAGTAAAATGATCTAAAGGTACAGTGTAGGTAACAAATGTTTCGGGTATCTAGAATAAAACATGTATATCAACACCTGTCCCTAATCCGTAAAGGTCTCGCACCATGTGAGGCGATCTTCAAACTATATCAGTGGTCCAAAGCTCTCTGACTTGAGAACCTGATTGGGTCGAAATATTAGAAGGATGAATGACAACAAGTTCTCTGGTGGAATTCATCTGAAGAAACCACCTTTCGTATCCCACAGGAATGCGGAAAGCCTCCATAGGATTTGTAACAATTCGAAAATTTTCCAAAGAGGCGAAAACTTCCTCCTATGAGGTTATAATGTCATGGACCTCGCTCTGTTGAGGAGAGCCCTCCATAGAATGAGGGGGTAAAGGGGTATAATCTTCCATACTTTCTTGGGGAAGTCCCTATACCCTACGCCAATGACGTGGAGGTTCGATGTTGGCCGAACCCAAAATTCGACGAAAAAAATCTATGGTCAAATAACGATAAAGAAACAACATACACTAATCAAATCTAGGAATCAAACCAAGAAAACAAAACTTCTCTCGATGATCGTACTAGTTGGTCATGAAATCCAACATTGCGTGATAAAGTCAATAAGGGGCTAGGATATGGTGGAACAGTTACAATGGTGACCTGCTTAATGGAATTTCACCTTGGTGGAAGCTTCCATGCAGTAATTGTGGATTTACCCTCCAAGGAGCCCGAGTGAGTTTGACCAATGTTTGTTCTAGTTACAATGATACTTTCCTTCATCGTCACCTCGTTTAAGTACCTAAGGAATATGGAAACTAAGGAAACCAACTCACAGTCATCCCTTGGGCAGGTACAGTCGACAATCCAGTCTGAACGTATGAGCAGGATAACAAGTCTGAAATCCTTTGAGAGAACTAAGGACAAGTGGACCAGTAGAACTCTAGAGGACCCCGAACGGATTCGGGATTCACGAAGCACTGAGACCAAATGAAACCAACTAAGCCTCAAGAAGAACCCTCAATATACAATCTGACCACTACAAATAGTTGAACCACAGAGGGATAATCTTCGTAACTCTCCCTAATGCGACCTCGTGCGTAACCCATGTGTGAGAGGGGGATCCCAGAAATCCTATACGACAATTGGATTTTTCTCTCCCTACAACAAGATGCTAATGTTTGTTTTGAATACTTTGGAGAGTTGTACTCACTGCCTAATGCAAAGTGCTAATATTAGTCTAATGTTGGTGGAAGATTCTAAAAACAAAATGTTCTAGATAAATTTTAATTAGCATTAATTTTGTAGTTGTTCTTTACTCAAAGGGTGTATGAAAATGAAACAGATGGTATTATGACTCAATTCCCAAAAAATGCATAAGAAATGATAAACAATCCTTTCTTTCAATGAATTCCTATTTAAGCGAAAGAGAAAGATGTTCTTTTCACTGTCAAACACTAAGATGCAGAATCCTCAATCAATTTGTTTCTCAATCAAATCCATTGTAATGCTAAAATCTCATGGAAATCCTTTCTAAAATCCAAAAAAAATCATAAAAAGTATCCTTTTTCTTTATGTGTGAATGATAATCAATCTGATATAAAACTTTCTATGTCATCCAGATTCCAAAGTCAACAAGGTTCACACAATTAGAAGCAAGTTACACACAAACAAAAACACACTCTCATTGTGATAAAAGAAGAAAGACAAAGATAACAAAAACTTGCAAAAAGAAAACCAAAACTCAAAAAGATTGAAAAATGGCTTGGACAAGATGACCTCAAAGATCAAATGGAAAGGTGCATAGACCTTTGAGTCTCCTCACAAAGGATTCTACTCAGTCAGATAAATTAGAAGTAAACAACAAGTTAACTCTAAATCAACAAAGACAAAGAGTGACTTCAAGGCAAGGAAGGAAAATGTCAAATTTCCAAACAAAAGATGACCAATTCTTAGAAAACAAGGTGTTGAAGGCGAAGACCAAGATGTACTAAGGTTGTAAAACTTTTGAGAAAATGCAAAAAACAAGAAATAAATTCAGAGAGTGAAAACCCTGGAAGATTTCTCATAGAAAAGGGGGAGCGCTCTAGTGTAAAGGGCACCAGAGCATTCCAATGCTCTGTGTAAGGTCAACAATGAGCACCAATGCTTTGATAGAAAGGGAAGGGGAGCGCTAAGCTCTCAAAACTCAAAAAAATGCCGAGAAAGTCAAAATTTCAAGGAAACTTAGTCAATCAAGGTGAATTTGATGAAAAAGGAAATCAATCAGATCTAAGAATTAGAGACACGATGTGGAGAAGGTCAAAGAATGAGAAAAGACC
Organism: Picea engelmannii; assembly: GCA_009831015.1. NCBI lineage: Eukaryota > Viridiplantae > Streptophyta > Pinopsida > Pinales > Pinaceae > Picea > Picea engelmannii. The sequence continues at coordinate 181,755 of ML790578.1, read as the reverse complement.
AAGATAATTCCTAGGAAAATAATCAAAAATCAAAGTTCCTCCCCAGTGGAGTCGCCAATATCTGTTATAGGTGAATCCCCCTATGGACAAGTGGATTCCCTCTTGGTCTCTAGACTCCTAATACCAAGATAGAAAGGGTGCTATCATTGGTCACTGACATCCTTTTAGATCCAATTAAGCTAATGTATGAAGATGAAGAAGAAAAGTATGTACCTTTTTAATGGAAGTCGTCCTTGCAAATTCCAAGTTGAGCTTCAATCCTAAGCTCCTCGATAGGTCCTGTAGAACAAACAAAGATACAATGAGCTTCCTATTCTATTGAGATTAGTTCAAATACAGATCTATCTATTTAAGACAAGTTCATGTGGAACAAACATAAACTTGAAAGAAACAGGCCAAGCATGTATGTGTATTAATGAGAAAACATTAAGAGTACTTACATACCAAATTTGATGAAGGTGAAACAACTTTTTCCAGTTGTCTTTGTACAACCCCTTTTCTCAAGTAATCTAGATTGATTATACTTCAATGATGCCTCACTTATGAGATCATAAGTTTGGTATAATTCTCAATCTCCATCTGTGTTTCTACCATGAGGAGGCCTCCTTATATAGGATTGGAGAGGCCTAACCACTTGAGAGATATTTGGGATAAGTTGAGGATTCCTCTCCTTCAGTTGTGGATCTCTCCTAAGAGCGTGCCTTGACATCATATTCGAATCCAACCACCTTCAAATATTGAGGGGATTCTTCCCTGATTTCCCTCAACAGACCAATTTTTTCCCAAAAAAGGGGCAGCGCTCCCTATGCATGGGGTACAGAGAACTCTAACACTCCCCTATAAGAGAGTACTAGGCACTATTTCTCCCTAAGAGAGTGTAGGGGAGCGCTCCCTTCCAAAAAAGGATTTTTTAGTGGTTTTTCAGTGGCAAAAGACTTGTACTTTTTTTCAAATGATTTCTCCTCTTCAAAACTAGTCTTTGAGGTGTCTTTCAAGTGTTCTTGACAACAATATGCTATTTCTGACACTTGTGGGTGAAATGAGACACTTGCGACATTTGGTAATGACAACACTAGGCCATCATCTTAGTGAGTAATTTTGACGTGTAACAATACCCCACTACAATGTTGTCTAGCTAGAAATATATTGCATGCATGAATTTATTATTTGTTGGAGTTACTTCACACGCACCTAGGATTTATTTTTCCTAAGGTTTTTCCTTTTTTATTAGTCATTATCTAGTCTCCTATATTTTAGGAAGAATATTCCTCTAGGGATAATATTCTCTTCAGTTTTCACTTCAGTTTGACTAGTTGAGTGGAGTCTAGATGCTGCATTGGTTTTGTCACCGTGCAACATTGGGATCATCACCAGATAATGTGCATTAGCCTTGGTATCATCACCAAAATAGAACATTACCCATGATTCCTTGATCTCCTCCTCCCTTCACTCTGTTTCAATCAGTTAACTGGAGATTGGTAGACTAGTTAACTCAGCTAGGTGGCAGTTCACTCCCGTAACTACCTGAGAAACTAGACTAGGTGGAAATTTACTCCTGTAATTGATGGTGTGTTTCCAGATCACTCTAGAACACCACTATGGAACATTGGATTCTCTCCCAATGCACATTGGTTGAGTTATACATAGTATATCATGTGTAAATGATTCATTATTCATTACGATTATTGAGAATTCTTCCATTCTTTCTCTCTTGCTTCTTCTTTCTCAATTTCTCTCTGCAAATTTGTGTGGTATTTTCTATATAGATATATTCTATGCAGGTTCAAAAAATTTACATGGTATCAGATTCGATGGACTACTAAGAAAAAGTTACACCAAATTTTTTTTTGCAGGTACCAAAGATTGAAGACAACAAAAAAATGGAATTCCCAAAAGAATTCATTCTTACACCTTACAATTACTTTTCATAGAAGGAGAGAATAATCATGCATATTTGAACCAAAGGATTATACAGGTTAACCTTGAATACATATATAGAACCGACATTAGCCATAGAAAAATCCAAGTATCTAAATCGAATGGATGAAGCATTCAAAACAATTTGCAGTCTCATCTCTCTCGATCTCCTTTTTCGCATATCTTCCTGTAAAACCCCCAATGAAGCTTGGAACACCTTGGAAGGGATATTTGGAAAATAGGATGAGATGAAGGGATACATTCTTGAGGTGTAATTTCTCACATTGGATCCAAAAAGATTTGAAAATCTCCAAGATTTCTTTACAAAATACAAGGATTTATTGTCGCAACTCAAAGCTTGAGGGGTTGATAAATCTGAGGAGAAACAAATGGTTCTCACCATTCTCTCCAAACTTGGTCCTGAATTCTCTGTGTTTGTATCCACATTCCATTAAGTCAAATTCACCTATAGAGCCACCTAGAATATGCCTTCTCTTGAGGAATTTATCAAATCCATGACACAGGAGCAAACGAAGATCATCAACATGGGAAAAATAAAAGTCCCAAAGGAGCATGCACTTACTGTGCAAGATGGTAGCCATCGATATCAAAAATATAAATATAAATACAAAATGAAATCTCATGCAAATCTGAAGAAGGAATGTTACTCAAAACCGTTCACCGATGCCTCTGGATCCAAAGGTGGAAAGGGAATAAAAAGGGGATAAATGCAGATACTTCCATAAAGGATTCCATCCAAAATCTGCATGCATGTAGAAAAAAATAGATCTAATGACTAAAATACTTATGAAAAATAACCTTGGATATTGCATCCCCGAGGGTGCCAAGAAGAATAAGCCAGAAGATCATAATCCCCCAAAAGGCAATTCTATCCATGCCTTGATTTCCATCAACTCCTCTCTCGATGCTTGGATCGTAGATTCAGGAGCATCACATCACATGGATGACACAAAAGTAATATATTATTCACTGGATGCATGAAAATATCCTCATATTTTTATGGGGGACAAATCTTCAGTCGAGGTTGCTGACAAAGGAAGGATTAAACTCACTAGCAAAATCTTCGAGAATATGTTTCATGTTCCCAAACTTTCTGTCAATATTCTCTCCATGTATCAGATGATGAATTTTGGTGCTGGAAATAAAGTCATATTCACATCTAATGCAATGGACATCTATGACATGCAAACCAATTCCAGGGTTTCTACCGATGAGGTAAATCATCGATCTAGATTGTATACATTTTTTGAATTTATTGAACTAGATTCTGCTTTACTGCTTACCCATGCTGATGAAATTAGTAGGATATGGCACGAAATATTTAAGAATTTTAATTTCAGATATATGCAATATATTAGCAAGAAAATATCGGTTTATGGTCTACCATACATCCATTTCTTCGAAGGAATCTATGAGAGATGTATTCTTGGAAAAAACCCTCAAGATAAATTTGACAAAGGAAAGACTAAGAGAGCTTCATCTCCTTTATATCTGATCCATAGTGACCTCATGGGTCCTTTTCCGCATCCATAAATTAGAAAAGAAAGGTTTTTTCTCATTTTTGTTGATGATTTATCACGTTTCACATGGATTTACCTTCTCAAAAAAAAATCCAAGGTATTTCAACACCTCAAAGATTTCAAAGCCCTTGTTGAGACATAGTATGGAAAGAAAACAAAAATCCTCCGAACTGATAATGGGGGAGAGTATGCCAATCATGAGATTCAAAATATTTTTCATGAGGTAGGGATTCAGTTGTAGCACACAGTTCCCTATACTCCATAGAAAAACGACGTTGTCGAGCAGAAAAACAAATCTCTAAAAGAGATGGCATCTTGCATGCTACATGAAAAGTCACTACCATAGAGACTATTGGCAAAAAAACTTAATTGTGCAACCTACATCCAAAAAATATCTCCCCATAGATATTTCAAAGATAACACCCCCTATGAGACTTGAAGCGGCCTTAAACTAGAAGTGATCCACTTTCCTATTTTCGATTCATGTTCATGGGCCCGAATTCCCTCTGAAAAGAGGAAGGCACTTGATCCACAGAGCACAGAGTGTATATATTTTGGATTCCCAGATGGTTTGAAGGGATACAGACTTATTTATCTTTCCTCATACTGACTCATCATTGAACGAAGTGTCCAATTTGAGGAAAGTGTCTCACATGTACCTCAGTAGCCGCATGCATACACCTTCATTCTTCCACCTATCCGAGATGATGATCATGCACATGTAGACTCTTCTTCAGATGACAGTTCTAATTAAGAGGATTCAAATGATATAGATATAGATTCATTGTAGTCAGATACAGATTCAGTGCATCCAGATGTAGATGCAAAGCCACAACAGAGGCCCAAGTGGGCCCAGACTACTCTCTAGGATGCATGGGATCTTGTTGGTGATCCAGCTGATACTAGGAGGACTCGATCTGATTTCGAGGAGCCTCTTATTGAAATCACTTCCACTAAACCATTTCCATATATGCATATTTTCTCCGTTCAGTCTTCAGATCCACAGTCTTATGGAAAGGCTACTGGAAATCCCTTTTGGGAATCCACCATGTAGGAGGAGTACAACTCCCTCCTCGAGAACCAGACTTGGGATCTGGTTCCCCTTCCTTACGGAAAGAAACTTGTCAGGTGCATATGGGTCTATAGAACCAAGAGTGTAGTGGATGGACATATTAGTAGATACAAATCCAGGCTTGTTGCCAAAGGCTTTCAACAGGTGCATGGCATTAACTGTGATGAGACCTTTTCTCCAATAGTGAAGATGGATTCCATACATTTGGCACTTTCCATTGTGGTGGATAAGGGATGGTAATTCCATTAGATGGATGTGAAGAATGCATTTCTTCATGGGGATCTCTCTGAGGATATATATATGGAGAATCCCCATAAATTTATGCAGGATTCATCTTTGGTCTGTCAACTGAAGAAGTATTTTTATGGCCTTAAGCAGGCTCAGAGGGCATGGTATGCTAATATGGAATCCTACCTGCTATCATATAACTTTGTATGTTGTAAATCAGACCCAAATATCTACATGATCAGCACGATTGATTCACTTCTACTCGTAGTTCTTTACGTTGATGATTTGTTGATCATCGGTTGCTCGACTTCAACTATTTCTGCAGTGAAGAGGATTCTACATGAAAGGTTTTTTATGACAGTCATGGGTCCTCTACACTTATTCCTTGGACTCGACATCAGTTAGGATGCATCAAGTGTCAAATTGTCTCAGGACAAGTATGCTCAAGATCTCATTGAGAGATTTCACATGATAGACTGCAAGTCTACTCTGAATCCTTTCCTATCAGGATACAAACTTGAGGATGGCGGGGACACTCCATTGGTTTGGTTGAAAACACAATGTACATATAGCTAGTGGGGAGCTTTTTGTATCTCACATACTCCATACCAGACCTCTCCTATGCAGTTGGCATAGTTTCCAGGTTCATGCAGGAGCCACATGAGCTACATTGGAAGGATGCAAAGCATATTGTTCGATAAGTACATGGTACCATCACCTTTGGGATTCATTATGCAACATACTCTATATTATATCCAATCAAGTTCACTGATTCTGACTGGGATGGAGATAGCTCTGATTGCAAGTCCACATATGGTTACTCACTCAGTCTTAGTTTCAGGCTTATCTGTTGGTTGAGAAAGAAGCATGTTGATATTGCTATTTCTTCAGTCGAGGAATATTACAGAGGGGTAGTTAACATAACCATTCAGGATATGTGGTTACAACATTTTCTCACTGAGTTGGGAATTTAGTTTTATCGCTTGATTGCCAGGACCCATTCTTTATTTTCACCATAATGATGTTTAGGGGGGGTGTTGGAGTTACTTCACACACAACTAGGATTTATTTTTCCTGAGGTTTTTCCTATGTTTATTAGTCTTTATCCGGTCTCCTAAAGGTTAGGGAGAATATTCCTCTAGGAGAATATTCTCTTTAGTTTTTACTCCAGTTTGACTAGTTGAGTGGAGTTTAGATGTTGCATTGGTTTTGTCACCATGAAACATTGGGATCATCACTAACTAATGTGAATTAGCCTTGGTATTATCATCAGACTAGCACATTACCCATGATTCCATGATATCCTCCTCACTTCACTCTGTTTCAGTCAATTAACTGAAGACTGGTAGACTAGTTAACTCAACTAGGTGGCAGTTCATTCTCGTCACTGCCTGAGAGACTAGACTAGGTGGCAGTTTACTCTCGTAACTGCTGGTGTGTGTCCAAATCACTCTATACCACCACTATGGCACATTGGATTCTCCCCCAGTGCGCATTGGTTGAGTTATACAGAGTATATCATGTGTAAATTATTCATTATTCATTACTGTTAATGAGAATTCTTTGATTATTTCTCTCTCGCTTCTTCTTTCTCAATTTTTCTCTGCAAATGTGTGTGGAATTTTCTAGCTAGATATATTTTGTGTAGGTTCAACACATTTACATTATTCACCTTCTTCAACCACGCGATACTCTCTTCTATCCACTCCACTGATCTAAATCTATTTTTTGGATGGGTATCTTTCAGTCATGTTATCCACTCCTGCAATAACGTGGGAAACTCACTAAAGAAAATCTTGTGTATTTTGTTGAATACATATCTCTCCAAGTACTATCTTGGCTTAAAACTAGGGCTTATATTGTCTTTGTGGGAAAAATCTAGTTCCTGAACTATCAACCATCTTTCAATCTCCACTTTTGTGGGGTTCCAAGCTAAAAACATCCCCTTTCTTAAGCCCTCACATTATACTATGCGATAAATCCCTCTCGATCTAATATTTTGAGTTCCAACCAGCAACATAACCATTTTTGGTTGTTTATGGGCTGACCCAGGTTCTACTATAGGATTACAAACTTCCCTTCTACCATCGGCCCTTCTAGATACCAGAAGGAAACACACCACACATGATGTTCCACGTAGTCTCACCCAAGATGGCTTCAATGGGTGTCCACAGGACTCAGATTTCTGCAACCATGGGATGGGATTTATTTCTCTCTTAGGGACATTAGATATACTTAATAACTAACCCTTGAATACTCATTTATTATGCTAACCCTAGTTGGATATTAGTTCCGACCAGTGACACCACTATTCCAATAGAACTTCATTAACCATTAAAACAACATATACACAATGGCATATATTCATTTACTGCATCATAAGATTCAGATATGAATACTAGCTATGACATTCATCCATCTAGTGTTTTTCTACAGATTTGATTAGTTTATCCTTAGTGTGCAATATTATTTCCTCAATCATTTTAACATGTTCATCATAAAAATCATTAAAGAAAATATAATCAAAAGTACAGAAAAAATTCACACACAACCCAGATATACCATGGTTCACCCCCTCTTGGGGCTACATCCACAAAGATGAGTCATTTAAACATTTCTTCCTGCAAAATATAGTGCCACGCACTATACATTTCTTCCTCCATTACAGTTGATCTACATGGATTGGGATAGTCGTCACAAAACTTACAACAAATCTTTGAACATGCATAGACTAACAAAATCTATACTAGGAATAAAACTGAGAACATCTAACTCTTTCTAACCAACAAACCCTTTTTATAGTCCTAATACATTCTACTTATACAACAAAATGGGACAAATCCCTTACAAAAACCCTAACCCTAAGTGGATTAGTTTTTTCCACTTTCCAACTAACTCAATCTCGGCTGGTCCTCGATCCAACTATTCTCCAATCCGTTGCTTGTCCACTTTCCAACTACTCCGCATTAGTGTTTCCACTTTGTAACTGTTTTTCCTCTATTTTCGGTGATGCTTTTCCTCTGTTTTTGGTGCTTCTTTTCCTCTGTTTCTAGCACTGCCTTATATTTTCCAATTTCTTCCTTTATTCATTCAAAACTTCCTTGATTTTCTCCTAGAATTGGCCCGCACCTACAAAAGTTATTCCTCTTGATCCTATTTTTTATATTGATTTTCTCAGACCCAAATACAGGAAGCAAAAATTTGGTGCCACCATCCCTAGGGAGTATTTGTTGGACCATTATGAGAATTTATTAAAGTTAATTCAAAGATATTTCACTTGTGAAGGAAGATTTGACAAGGATTTCCATTATCATATAAGAATTCTAATGCACTTCACAAGAAAGAGCCTTCTGAACTTACCTTTCTACCTGTATAGAAGTTTAGGTAAAATGGAAGATAAAGTGCAGGCCAGGGCTGACCAACTCAAGATTAGTTTGTTTCACTTTTCCTTGGTAAAGTTTCTAGTAATTGAAGAACTTATAAAATTGAACAGTGATTGGGACTCCTTTTTAGCCTCTACTAACATCCCTCTAGACCCAAAACGAGACACCCCCTTATCGGTAAAAAAGTTGACCTCTAAGGGTTCAGGTGGAAAAGAGAAAGGTTCTGCAAAACATGGCATAGGAAAGGAAAAAGAGAGTAAGGGTCCTTCACCAAGCCAACCAATTATAAATAAGGGTAGGAGGTTACATTTTCCTGATGAGGTAGATGAAACACAAACACTCAACATACCAATCACAAAGTCAACTGTTAGAAGACTTCTTGTATCTTCATTACATATAGATTTTGTTGAACCCTCAGCTCGGGAGATGGATTAATATCAAATGCAGTCAGGAGAAAGGGAAAATTAAATGCAAACTCAACTCAAAGAGGCTCAACATGACATAGCCCAATTTTACTAGGAGAGCAGAGAATTGAAAAGGAAATTGGCTGAGAAGGTTTCTGATGTTAAAACATCAACATTTAAAATAGTTTCAAAGAAAGAAATTTAAAATGAAAGGGAATTTGTGCGAAGTCCTAAGAAATCAATCTTGACCAAATCTACAACTCCTCTAACAAGATCCTTATCTAGTAAAATGAGTTCATATGTACATGGCCATCCTGTAGCAATTGAGAAACCTCACACTTCACCTAGAGTGGGAGAAAAAACTCTAAAATGGATAAATAAGTAGTTAAGGGAAGCGCAAGACATTATCATGCAACTCAGAGAGGAGAATAGGATATCATAACTAAGGTTTTAGAGACATTTTCAGGAATGTGGAACAACTATCACAAATGCTTGTGCAAAGCTCTCAAAATCCCAGTCAAAATTGAAGCGAAATGCACTCTTATCTAGGAAAGTACAAAACTTGAAAGGGAAAAATTTATCATTGAGAAAGGAAAATAGGTCTTTGAATTTAAAGTTAAAATTTGATGAGGAGGACAAAGGTAAGATGGACATACTTGCATAGGTAGCATAGATATGAATGACACATCTTCACAATTTTGTTTTTTGAGAAAAGTCACTACAGGATTTTGAGAATGTTTTGCTGGAAATTTTCTCACTGCACAAGGATGCAAGTTCAATGAGGATAAAGATGAGTAAGGATGTTTTCAATTTCAAGTTTTGGTGTAAAAAATACCTTTAAACTCTGTGTGTCTTTGACTTAGAGAAAGTTGACAAGATGAAGAAATCATTTCCACCATATTTGCAGACTTTTAAGATGATTATCATGTACAGATCTTGCGTAGCGATCTCACGCTACGAAAGTACTGTAAGTGCACATAGTTTGGAAATTCAAAGGAATGTGATTGGTAAGTTGTTTTTGAAGTAAGTTTCAGTCTCCAACAATTTTGTAGCCACCAGCAACACACAGGTTTCCAAGAAAATCCTCACGCTACGCAAATGTTGTAGGTTGCATTTGCACAAGACTTGGCTTCAATTCGCTACATAAAGGTGGTAGTGATACTTGTCAACACCCAAAGAACTCTTAGATTTGTTTCCTGATATATCTGACAATTCACCACAACATCAAGTTCAAAATATACTAAAAATCTATTTTGTCAAAGGTTTTTGTTTTGCATTAAAAATGGTGAAGTCAAATTTCCTATTTTTAGTAAGTAGATTAGGAGTTGTTCTCCTTTGATGTAACCAGATCCATGATTATAGATAGCAGTAGAGTTCGACTCCAATAGCCTAGGGAGGTAATTGATCTATATATTTTATCATTTTGAATGTAAAAATGGGTTGGCATAAGCATAAAGGACAAATATGATTTGAATATTGTACAAACTTATGAATTTGAATGAAATACTAATGCAGATTTCCAGATATTTTTAATACCAAAGATTCTTGTGGTGATGACCTGAAGTATGTTCTTTATTTCATGTATGTTCTTCTAGTTTACTTTACCTTTCATATGCAACATTTATTATGTTTATATTGGATATGAGAGGGTCTAAAATTCATCTAAATGGTGCTTTAGATTCAAGCAATTTAAAATTTGTTTTTCTTTCTTAACTTATCATAATTCATCTTTCATGGCACTCTGATTTTTGTTATCTATTTCCTCTTTCTTCCATATTACACAAAAAATTAAAAATTTGAAAGTTCATCACCTACCTAGCTTTTATTTTCTTGAGAGCTCTACTTACCAGTCACTGTGTTCATTTTCTTCAAAGAATGACTCCATTTTCTAACTAGATCCCTTTCTTCTTGCCGGCAAACACCATAAATATTTTCACCTAATCAAAACCTAGCCACTGATCCTCAAGAAAATTCATATTTAGAGACCAAGTGACAAGACAGATCCCTCTCATAACTAAAAGGCTAGTTTTAGTTCTAAAGTGGTTCCATGGTTACCTTTGCGAGTTGCCTCCTCAGCCTAGGAAATTTACTTAGTGTTAACAAAATTTATAGCAATGGCTCTAATATAAAAAAAATTAATTTATATATTGTAAAACTATAATTTAGGACAAAGAAAATAAACCCTCTATTGTGGTTTTCAAGAATAATCTACATCGAATAATCCTATAGAAATATACCTATAGCTGGCAATATAAACTTAAAGAATTTAATATGATCTCCTTAAATATATAACTAATGAATTTTTCAACAATTTATTCATCTATTTTAGAGTTGAAATTCATGGATTATCTACTGGAAAATACCTCTAACTTTCGTTGAAATATCCCAAGTGGATTTTGTCCCCTTGAAGAATGTGCAAACTAGATTTAATCCCCCTATCAAACTACGAGTCTATCTAGAAACCCAGGTCTAGGAAACCTTTGGGTTTCCCATACCTTTGTGCATGAAACTCCAAGAACAACAAAATTCAGTCCAATATCCAATTCCTCAGTAACCAACCCAATAACTTGTCCAAAATCTTAATGAAATAATTAAGTTAATAGTTTAGTCTTCTTCACGGGTTCAAGAATTATTTTTCCTCCAAAATTAATAATCCCCTATCTTCCTTTCTTTTCCCCTCTTATCACTCCTCCACCACCCTTCCTAATTCCTTCATATTCTCACATGACTAATCTCCTTGGGAAAATGTGCATTCATCCCTTATCATAGGGAGGTGAATTCAATGATAATTAAAATAAAATTTAAATTAAATCTAACTATGTACGTGCTAACCATTTAATATATATGGCTTTTCACTCGAGTGAGGTGACAACCCATTAATTTATAATTTCTTATTATTTCACACAATCCAACCAAATCTAATGAATGCCTATCTTACCAATAATATCTTATGTTCATATAGTATAGTTTCTAATTCCACCCAATTAAGTATTAACTAATTAATAATTTATTATAGTAACTATTGTATTTATGAAACCATAATAATGTACAAACAATAGATATGTAGGTGTAGCTAGCACACACATATCTTATGGATGGACTTATATAACAAGCGATGTCCCTAATGCATCGATCTTATATGTTCACAACATTTGTACATAATTGATAATCAAGTTAATCATAAAAAATTATTAGTAATTGAAAGCATAATAATTCAACATTAATTCATAATTTACACTCAAATTATTAGAAGTGAATTGAATAGTGTTCTAACCATGGTAGGACCCAAGTAAGGAATAAAAACATCTTTATTTGTGTGTCCATATAATTTTGGAATATAAATTAAAAAATAAGAGAAACTAGAATAGATATGTCTTAACCCCAAACACGATGTCACCACATTTAAACTACATCATCTAACCAAGAACAATTTTTTAATACTTTCCTCACATAAAATTTTGTATTCATACAATTAGTTAATATTTTTTTTTGTTTGTTAGAAATGTGTTTGTAACCTATGGGGATAACATTTTTAACCATTCGCTAAGAAACCACAACCCAGTGGAATATAAACTATCAAAATCACTTGGGGACTACACTTGGACTGGGCTACACCAACCCTTAGCATGGCTATATTTTTGGGTATCTCCCCCCAACTAAACTCACCGCAAGGGTATTGAACTCAGGTCTCTTAGAAAATGAATCCCACACCTTAACCGATTTAGCTATAAGTGTTGGAAATATAACTGAGAAGGGGGGTGAATCAATTATATATATAAGTTTAAAACTTTTCCTGTTATTTTGTTATTCTTTCTAGATTATTATTTAATGTGTTGTTGATAAATTAACGGGCATAGATACACAATATTTGATCAATCACATAGAATACACAGAGACGTTGATTTTTATGATCAAACCCATAAGGGTGAAAACCTCTTCTTCTTAGGATGTCTATCAAGCTCCAACATTCATGTAAATCACAATCTTTGAGCTCCAACTCAAACATGAGGCTACAACCTCTGATAGAAATCTACAACTTGCAGAGAGCACCAACTCTCATATTTCTCTAGCACTAGCTAGATGGAAGCACCAACTCCCAGGTTTCTCTAGCACCTACTAGATGGAAGCACCAACTCCCAGGTTTCTATAGCACCCACTAGATAGAAGCACCAACTCCCAGAATATTTTCTAGCACCAACTAGAATTTAGAGGGCTGCAATCCTCCCTAGCACCACCCTACCACCTTGATTGAATCTTACAAAACTTTACTTACTTGCTTTGTCTCTGATATGGTCTGTTACAGCTTCCTGTCTCCTCTGCCTCTTGCAGCTTCTATACTCTATTCCACTTCTATACTTTTCTCTTTCTCCTACTGTGCACCAACACCCTGTTCAACTTCTCTTCTACCTTTTATGCTTTGTCCTACCTCTGCATCACTTTGTGCTACACCTCTTCTCTGATCCTTTTCTGCTGCTTACTACCACCTTCTATGCGTATGTGTCAGTTTGTGAAAATCACATTCTTTGTATGTATTTATCATGCCAAGTACTCTTTTAGATCATCCTAGCAACTCTTTGTCTCCACATCTATGTACCACGTCTCAATTTTCTGTGTCCTCTTCTAAGTTCTTCATGTCATGTTTTTGCCCAGTTCTCTCTTAGGTCCTCATCACAACTCTACCACTTTACTGGAAATTACTCACAGTATATTCATCATCAGTGCTCGTTATCTTGATATTCCTTTTCTTCACTTAGCAGTTACAGTCAATCATTTTTTTTCCATTGTAGATAAATCAATCTCAAGCCCCTTCCTTTATGTGATTAGTGGTGGTGACCACACACCTATTCAAAACATTCTCTGTGATCTCGGTCTAGCGGGTACTAGCTCTTTCCTTCAATATGACCTTGGGCGATGATCTCACATAACCATGTGATTGTGGGTGCGTCCAAAGGTTGTTTGAGGGAAACCCTCTTTTTGCACCACAATTCACTACATAGCTCCACGTGTCCTTTCTTCAAAACCATGGTTTCGATTGCGGCCCACCTTCAACATTTTAAATTTCACACAACTTCAATCCCCACAATGCGGTAGGACTACCAATCTCATGATCTTAACAGTTCTCCTTAACTGATGGATCAGATCTAACCTTCTTAAATCAATGGCTATGATTTACTTCGTGATCCTAGTTCTGTGATTTTCAAATCTTAAACCATGCTTTTCTCTGTATGCCAATCTTCTGATGTCAATGATATGTGGACACCTGTCCTTTTCAATCAATGATCAGGATCTCCTTCGTGAGTCTAGACTTCGGGACTTTCAATTCTCAAACTCTCATTTCTTCCATACGTCAATCTTCCGGAGTTGATGATCTACAGACACCTTTCCTCCTTAATCCAACGACTACCCTCCACTCTGGGACTTCAGCCTTCGACAATTTCAAACCTTTCTCCTTCGTGTTTTCCCGGAGTATTTTCGCCCGGAGTCAACAATCTATTGTCACATATCCTCCTGTGTGATCAATGATAATAAGTGACTTTGGTCCTTCAGGACTTTAGGTTGATCGCTGCTTCATTATCCTCCGCAGTGGTCACCTGCTGAATAAGTCATAGGCAGTGGACATCGCTTGTTGTATGTTAACACTTCCACTTACACTGTCCTTCCACTGTACTAGATCAGTAGTTGAGAATGCACCCGAAGTAATCTTTAGATCGGATGACTCGTATCCTATTTATTACTTTGGCATTCGGGACTTTGGGACTTAGGGAATCTACTGGTGGTAAAACTCCTGAAGTAAAACTCTTGGAGTGACGTAACATTACACACGTCACTTTTTGACTTGGCACGGGCTGAGTGGTTTCCACATGTCACTCACTGACATGGTATGCCACATGTCCTTGCTGACCTGGTCTACCACATGTCCTTGAATTATATGGTTGAGGCTTACTCTGGGTCTTTACCCAGAGTCCACAGGTTTACGCCACATATTTTCTGGATCAGACGACACAGATTCCCTTCAGAGGATCTGACACTTGAGATATGCTTCGGACGATCTTATGACTGAGATATACTTCAGATGATCCGACAATTGAGAATTTATTTCATCTCTACGGCTCTCTAGGCTTCGGGGATTTCAAATCTCAAACTGACGCTCTCGAAGTGATATCTTTAGAGCTCACGATATGTTTCCACGTATCCCTTTGGACTTGATGGTTGATATTTAATCTCACTCTCCATCTCTCCAAACTTTGGGGATTTCAAATCACAAACTGAAACTCTCGAAGTGATTTTGTGCGAAGTTGTGGATAGTGTGCCACTTGTCAATATTGATGATGGATGGTCCCTACTTACTTCTAGACTTTGGGAGTTTGACAAGTCTGCTCTCCTACACTCATCCAAAGGATTAACCTTCATGCATTTATCTCTGGATCCAACTACTATTGATCCTCAATGCTAAAATACAACAGTCGTTGTTGCTCTTCCTCATAAGTTTCTGATCTCTCTGACTTAGAAGGTTTTCTAAGTGTTCAAAGATATCAACCTTTTCTCTTCCTACAAGTCTGTCTCTTGGACCTCATCTACACTTCTGGAAACCTATATCTCTTCTGATATTTCTCATATTCTACTCTCTCGAGGTTTGGTTCACTATTGTTCTTTCCATCAATGACAAGCACACTCTTCCTATAAACATGCCAACAATCTCCCCCTTTGGTATTGATGGAAACCCTGAAAAGTTGCACTATTCTGATTAGACCTCCAACTATAGCATACAAACAACACTTTTTTCTCCCTCTTTGACATCAATGTCAAATAAGACAGAGAGTGAATTTGTGCTCCCCCTGATCAGATAGACTAGTTAGCTTGATAACGGGGTCACGCCCAACTTCTGGCGTAGATACTCAAACTGAGCTTTTGCAAGCGGTTTAGTGAAGATATCAACAATCTGATCTTTGGATGGAATATAATGAAAATAAACAATAGTGTCGGTCACCTTTTCCCTCAAGAAGTGATACTTGATGGGTATATGCTTAGTCTTGGAGTGAAATATAGGATTCTTTGATACACTAATTTCCCTAGTATTATCACAATGAATTCGGATCGGTGCAGTATATTTGACCTCCAAGTCTGCAAGTTTCTGAATCATCCACAATACTTGGGTACAACAAGTGGCAGCTATAATGTATTTAGATTATGTACTTGATAATGAAATGGAACATTTCTTGTTTCTCAACCATGCTACAAGGGAATCTCCTAAGAAGAATGCACCTCCACTTGTGATTTTCCTTTCATCCATGCAGTTAGCCCAATTAGCATCTGAATAGACTGATAGTTGAAAATTATGATTCATAGGATACCATAGGCCATAGTTCATTGTTCCTTTCAAGTATCTAAATATTCTTTTGACAACTAACAAATGATATTGTTTAGGTGCAGCCTGATACCTTCTACCATTCCAACAACATGCATTATTTCTGGATGGGATGTTGTGATGTACAATAGGCTGCCTATCATAGACCTATATGAACTTTGATCAACATTAGGTGAGTCATCATCCTTGCTTAACTTCCATCCAGTGACCATAGGTGTGCTCATAGGTGTAGAATATTCCATTTGAAACCTTTTCAACATTTCTCTTAGATATTTCTCCTGAGAAATAAATATTCCTTGAAACCTTTGAGTAATTTTGTTGTTGGGAAAAATACCCTATGGACTAGCAAACTAGGGTCAGACTTGCATGCAGATTTTGACTAAAAATAAATTACTTTTTAACCTACAACCCAAGATTAGACCCCCTCTTTCACAGTAAAGGCATGAAGAGAACCACTAACCTTTTTACCGGCGTTCGATGTAGATCCTCCGTTGTGCTTTGACCACTTGCTTGCACTGCTCCTTCCACAGATAACCTGCAATCAAGACAAATACCAACTATGCATGCATGCTACTTCTCTACTCAAGGGTTAGAAATCAAGCATAAATTCATCAAATCATAGACAATTCATACATTGGGACGGGAAAAGTATTCTTTCTATTGATGAAAATGAATCAACTTACAATCAAAGTTGAGACCGGCCACCGCTCCTTGAACCTGATCCTGGGATTCTCTTCTTCTGTCCTCCAACTACTTTGCGTTAAATCTCCTTTGGCTTGAGGAAAGGATAAAGATTTGGGTCAATGGATTACGTAAATGGGCAGAGTTTCTTCGCTATATTGTTTCCTCCTCCAAATGGTACCCCTACCCCTTCTTTTATAGGCTAGAAGGAGCTAGGGTTTTGGACGAACCCTCGGCCATTCATGGTTGAGAGTTTCAGTTAACTGACCCATAGCTTTTTGTTCCATCGACAACTTTCCTTTTTTCATTCTTTGTTAGGTACACACGGGTTGTAGTGAGCCAGCCAATGTGCACACACGTGCAGTATTGGGTTAGGGCACGTGGGCCTTGACACAAGAGGATTTCCAAAGAGTTATTCAACAGATGTTTTGGCAATGAAGGGATATGAGTTGGCCTGATGCCATGTAAGCATGTGTGGTGCAATTTAGGGTTATAATAGATTCCCCCTAATGTGTGAGGTTAGAAGAGCATATGATGGATGAAATACATTACCAATCTTTTACCAATCTTTACTGATGTGCTGAATGAGTGAGCCCAAGGATCAGGAACCAGGAGGTTCCATCTGCAAAATAAAAAATGTCTCACTGAGGTGGGCATACCCATGCTCGGGATAAAATAGAACCATGGCTACCAATCAAATACACTGTAGATCCATGTCAAATAACTATAAATAGTATCCGTGAATAATACACAGTGGAGCTACATCTCGAAATCAGAAAGATATACATATAGAGTACCCATCTTCCAGAAGATGATTCGGCCTGATGGCTGTACTTCAGAGCTCGAGAAATAACTTAAAAATATTCTAAAACTCGGGTAGGAGTGTAATATGAGTGTACGACTGCACTACCCAGAGGTCTTCGATGGCTCGTCGGTTATGGACTTGATAATCTTGATGATCGGACTGAAGGCTTCAGTGATTTCGAACAAGGACTTGATTGGACGTTCAGGATGGCTGGGTATGCGGACAAGAGACATATTGCAGAGGGGCCGACTCAGGCTTAGTGACTAACTTCCCTTGGACAATAGCACGACAAGTGATAAGACTCAGGCAACATAGATGTTAATCATAAGTCTACGAAGCAGGAGGAAATGCAAGCTCTCCATATTTTTGGAAGAGTAACCAAAAGGTGGAGGACACAACTCTATATAGTGAGAAAAGATCCCTAAGGTCGTACTACATCCCATAGTCTGATGATCAAATAGATAGATGTGCTTTATCCAAGGGCGACTCATTATGCTGCCAATAAAGAAAATATTTTTCCCATCCTCTTTTTGGGGTATATTTGATATTTTTGTTCTTTTTGATAATTTTTGAAAAATAATAAAGGAATATTACGTTACAATGGAGGAATGAGTACTGCAAACATACAAGCTCAAGGCACAAGGACAAGACTGATGTTCTGGTAAAATGATACTGAGGAAAAATCCTCCGGCGGCCAAAGGTGTTAAGACACAGAAGCAAATTGTCACAAGGCTGGTGGATAAGGTATGCAAATGTGGTTGATAGAACACACAATGGTAACGTCCTTCGATGTAAGTTTAACGAGCCTAGAGAAGGTAAGCTCGGTGGTTTTTCATATTTAGAGAGTCTGAAAAAGCATAAAAGGAGACTCTGTTGGGGTACCTTTTTCGACAATAGTCTAGTTAGTTCGAAAAAGGGATAAACTAGCACCGATTAGACGTCAATTCAAAACCATTTTAATGAGTGTGACAATGACAAGATCACTCGGCTATTTTTTCACTTTTAAGGAGTCTGAAAATGGCTTAAATATGGACTCCGTCAAGAATATTCTTCTAGACAAATTTAATGAGCGTGAAAGAATAAGGTCACTCGACGATCTTTTCAATTTTAGGGAGTCTGAAAAGAGATTAAATATGGACTCTGTGGGGGTTTCTTTTTCATAAATTTAGTCCCTCGGGCCCGAAAAAGGAATAAAATTATACCTGAGAGTACTCTTCTAAAGAATGGGAATTCGATAGAGTATACCTTTGTTCATACAGTTGACCGTCCAGACCAAAGAAGGGGTAAACTACCGCCAGATAGATGTGACTTCAAATTTTAGTTTAACGAGCGTGAATGATCATAAGATCGCTCGGCAATCTTTTCATTTTTAAAGGGTCTGAAAAGGGCTTAAAAGGAGACCTGTTATTTTTTGGGAGTCCTGAGGGTAAGACAAAGAGTGAAAAAGACTCATGTAAATGAGGCTCAATCTCATATTCAGGAAAGACTATATAGACTCCCGAGCCTACAGTGTTTTTAGAAACGGCATGGACACCATAATGCAACCAAGACCTACCTAGGGCATCCATGTTCTGGTAATCTCTACCACCAAGTTGCGACACTTCTAGAGTAGATATGAAGGTTCTGTGTCACAATCGGATGGGATCGATCCTATAGCATAAGAAAAAGGCAACGAGATGCAAAAGGTGGGGTGGTATCCTAACCTATATGCTCAAGTTGATTTTTGAAAAAAAATAATTTTATGGACCGTCAATATTTTTTCGAAACTCAAAAAAAATGTCCCAATACTTGATCAAATCCCTCCCATATAACTCCTAGATCACTCTAAATGGTTTTTGGTATAAATAAACTGATAAGGGGGGCCAAAAAAGTGACAAAAAGAGGCCAAAATGTCTATAAATAGAAGCTGGCAGCTCATTATCACCATTGCTGATTTGGAAATTGACTTTGGAGCCAAAAGACCCCCTTTGCCAAAGATAGTGATTCTGGGAGCTATAGTGGACGAAATGGACTTCTTCTTGGACCAAGTAAGTACAAACTCCCTTATCTAGCTAATCAATACTTCAATTTAGTCATTTAAGTTATTTTTTGGGTGGGTGTCAACCTTAAAAAGGTCAGCCCTAGGTACACGTGCAGAGTAAATCCTGCACGCGTGTACACGCGACTGTCACCTATACAGCCAGTGTGTACCCCCCCTTATTGATGGAAAAGCATACTAAAATAAGTATTGAACCTCCTTTACCTTGTTGTGTTGGCATGATGTATGTCCAGTGGAGGGAAAGGGAGCATGAGGCAATCAGTGAGTTGGTTGCTGTAGATCTGAATGTTGTGGCCGTGTTAATGCAATGCGGTTTACTCAAATTTTTTCTATGTCCGTTTATGCGCCTGCAACAAAGGCTACTGAATGCCTTTATTGATTATTGGCATCCTGATCCAGAGGCATTTATGCTAGAGGGGAAATCATTGGTGCCCACCACCAAGGACATTTACTTTCTGACTGGCCTCTCAAGGTGAGGGGAACTAGTCAAATTCTAGACTTTTCCTGTGGGGCCGAGCAAGATCTCAGAGTTGATAGCTGAGTATTGTGAGGCTAGGACTGAACGTATGGTTTCCCAGGTACCCATTAGCAACATTACCAACTTAGCACTGCAGACTATCTTGTTACTTATTGGGCAGATTACCGGCTCAGCCGCCGTGCATCAGGCTTCGCGCACACAAATGAACTGTGCCATCCAGTGCATGAATGCACAAATGTTTGATTGGAGTACCACACTACTGGAGCGTATGAAGAGGCAATTGATAGATTTCCAACAATGGAAACAGAGGAACTTCGGGTTCGGGACTATCTCGTGTTCATTCTTTTTTGAGAGAGTTCCATGTTTCAGTCCTCAGGTTGTAGTACGAGGACATCTGGCCTTATTCCCTACAGTGTGTAGATGGGTAGTGTTACTGTCGTGACAGGGTGGTGGAAGGACCGTTGAGGCCTTCGACGATGAATTCTTTGCTTGGATGTCACGACAGATCCCTACTATCGAGGAATACCCATATGCGGGGATAAACTTTTCTAGAGATCCAAAGATACCTGTGCCTCCTGGTGAGGAGCAAGGGGAGATGGGTAAGTCTCCACCTTTGTAGTTTTTTTTGTGTTTGCATATGTAATTTTTATGTATGTTTGTTATATATATCATTTTTTTGTATGCCAGAGTATTTGACAGATACGTTTGTTGTATGCAGATGTGGGACCCATGCGACCTGGCGATTATGCATGGAACAGGCGTCACCCATGACCAGAAGCCATGGTTGTTGTCGCTGGGGGAGCAGCAGTAGCAGGGAACCTCCCAACAGGAGAGGCCGAGAGGGTCCTTAGGCGAATCAAGCGAAACTTCACTGCGCTCAATCGCACAGTCCCGATGGTAGAGATAGAGGACCTGCCACCATCTATGCAGCCTCATGTTGTGGGGGCACCTCGGACATGGGTCCGATTGTTTAGGCATTTAGCCCATGTTGTAGATGATTATAACAGGGCCCATAGGCCCTGAACAGATTTAGACTCTTTATGTGCCACGAGCACCTTCTTGTATATATTTTTTGAGGGCATAAGCCCGGTGACTCGTTACTGTTCCCATTTTTGAGGCGCTTGCGTCCATCTATGTACTTTGAGGATTTTATGATGTTTATATATGGTTTTTATCTTTTTTGTGTCTTATGGATTCTGTGTGCAAAAATGTATTTACATGTTTATGTCCATATTCTTTTTTATATGTGGGAAAGATGCTAATCTAAAATTTGATTAGCTAGAGTATCTGTAATTTGGTTTAATCTCCTAGGAACATGAAAATATCTAATATAATCAAAGTTGTGTTCTAAGAGGCATACCCTAAGGAATCGTCGGTATAAAGTTAGATCATGAACCCGGTATATTCTGTTTAGATGCGACACAACCAATTTAGCGTCGAGATAGACCCGGAGATGAGAGATACCCAACGACAAGGTGTCACGAAGCAACTCAATAACTGCACTATACTCGGCGACATTATTTCTGGTGTCACCTAAGCATATACCTCCGGAAGATAACAACTGACCCTGTGGTGTAAAGATTACCCAAGCTGCAGAGGAAAGCCTCCGCGTGTGTCGACTAGCACCATCCACATACCCAACGAACACCTCAGACTCACTTGACATATGCCATATTGACGAAAGATAACATCAATGACACGTCCATAAAACTTTTAAAAGAAACATAAAAAGTAGTAGTACAAAGACTATACATATGTTACAAAAAGTTACCCACATTGATCTGTCTATGAGTAATACTTCTTGAGGTAGAGCCCATTTCTAGGCTCCGCCAAAGCATTCCCTTCAAAATCAACCAAACAATAAGCACCCTTTTGTAATACCTTTTTTATAATGAAGGGTCCGAACCACATGGGTTTAAACTTTCCTACCCCCAGGGGGTCCTTGTCTTGGTCATAGACCAGGACAAGGTTGCCCTCAGAAAAAATATGAGGACGAAAAAACCTATCATATTGACACTTGACCTTATGTTTAATAGCCTCATTGGTCAGGGCCGCATCGTGACGCTGCTCATCAAGCTGCTCAAGGTATACTAACCGCTCTTCAAGTGGAGAAGTGTCTGGCAATAACTGTACTGCCAATTTCAGAGAGGGTATTTGACATTCAATGGGAAAGACTGCCTCCAGCCCATAAACGCATTGGAAAGGTGAGAAACCGGTTGCAGTCTTAATAGATGTTCGGTAAGCCCATAATGTCGAGTATAACATCAAATGCCAATTTGACTTGGCTGAGTTGATAGTTTACTGTAGAATCGTCTTAAGAGTTTTGTTTACAGCTTCCACCTGCCCATTGGCTTGGGGATAGTAAGTTGATGAATGTTCCTACCGTAACCCAAGCTTTGATGTTAATTCATTCATCATTTGGTTCTGAAAGTGACTTCCATGGTCAGTGAAAATCTCTCTTGGGATGCCGAACCGTGCTATAATCTGGTTGAATAAAAAGAGAGTTTCAGTCTCTCCATCATCTTTAAACGTTGGCATAGCTTCGACCCACTTATTGAAGTAATCGACAGCTATGATGATATAGCGGTGCCCCCTTGCTGACAGGGGGTTGCATGTAGTGTAATCAATCCCCCACTTAGTGAAGGGACCAACTGTGATGACAGGAAACATAGGAGCGGGATGTGCCCTTATCCTTTGAGAGAAGACTTGGCACGGATGGCACTTCTTGACCGATTCGATACAATCTTTGATAAGTGTCGGCCAGAAGTAACTTGCTCGTAGAATCTTTTGGGTTGTTGCCAACCCAGATAAATTACCTCCACAAGCTCCGGTATGACAATCGTTGAGCACTATGATGGCCTCCTCATGAGTGAGACATCGACGCAAGATGCATTCTACACCTCTTCGATACAATGTATCATTGAGTATGAAATAATTCTTAACCTAATGGCATATCCGCCGATGCTCGTCACGAGAAGCAGAGGTGGGGCACTTCAAATTCTGGAGATAGATAAGTATATCTCCATACCAGGGCTCTGAAGATTCAATCAAAAACATATCCCCCTGGATAGGTGAGTCCTCAGGCACAACGTCACCTGACTCAACCGAAAGTTACGAAATAAGCTCTGCGAAGACCAATGACTTCTTGGAATTTGCTGAAATGAAGTCTAAGTCAAATTCTTGGAGGATGACCATCCATCTACTAATTTTTCTGCCTATAACTCATCGTGTCAACATGTATTGGAATGGATTCACGACAGCAATGACGGTGGTCTTCTGAAACAGAACATAGTGACGGAACCGTTGAACAGCATGAACTGCTGCCAACGCAAGTTTTTCAATATGAGAATAATTGAGTTCCGGTCCTACGAGGCCTCTGCTCAGGCAATAGATCATGTATTCGGAAAATGAATCATCTTCCTGGACTAAAACCATGCCTATAGTTGACTCTGCGACAACCATATATAATAGGAAATATTTGTTATAGTTAGGTGGCCATAGCAGAGGTGTGGTTGTGAGGGTGGGTTTTAATGTGTCGAAAGAGTGTTGAGTGGCTTCATCCAAGAAAAATGGAACATCTTTCTTCAGTAAACGCATAAAGCCCTTGGTGATTTTGGCATAATTGGCGATGAAGCATCATAAGAAATTCGCCTTGCCTTGTAGACTTTGAAGTTGTAAGAGTGTGCGTGGGGGGGGGGAAACTGGATTATTTCCTCCACCTTAAAAGGATCGACCATGATCCCTGTTGTTGATATGATGAAACCTAACAAATGTCCTAACGTTACGCAGAAGTTGCACTTGTTGGGATTCAAGCAAATCCTGAAGTAGCGACAACGTTCGAAGATTAGTCTGAGGTGCATAGGATGATCCTTTCGCTTGCGAGAGTGTGATGCTAAATCATCTAGATAGGCCTCGAATATATGTTTGAGGTCACGAAACGCAAAAGACATGGCCCGCTCGAATGTGGCTCCAGCATTTTTAAGGCCAAAAGGCATCTTACGATAGGCGAATGTACCCCACGGACAAATGAATGCCATTTTGTGTTGGTCTTCAAGTTTGATTTGGATTTGATTATATCCCGAAAAACCATCCATGAACGAAAAGGCTTCACAACCGACACATTCATCAATGATCTGGTGAATGAATGGTGTTGGAAAATTATCTTTTGGACATGCCTTGTTCAAATCACGGAAATCGGTACATAAACGAATCGTGCCTTGTTTTTTATTGATCGGCATGGGGTTTGACACCCATTGAGTCAAATGAATAGGATAAATGAAACCTGCCTTGAGCAATTTCTCAACCTCAATCTTGATGGCTGCTACTTTCTTAGGATTGACTGGACGAAGTTTTTGTCGAATAGGCTTGACATCAGGATACGTTGTGATTTCATGTTCAACTATTTTTGGATCGATACCTGGCATTTCCTCATAAGACTAGGCAAAAACATCGTAGAATTATTTGAAAAGATCCATGTAAATTTGAATCTCTTCGAGGGAGAAATCCGCTCCCACGAAGACATTCTCCATGATGCCAAGGTTTCGGGAGATGTTGATATGTATAGTTTCATCGATAGTCACCATATTCCCCTCAGCATAAATTTGCTGTGTAGCTAAGAGATTAATAGGACATGGCTGATCTCCCGTCATGGTAACAGTGAATTCTCCTGCCTCGATTCGGCTTAACTCTGGGAGGAAATATGATCTGTGATGAAGATCTTCCCAAGGTTTGTCCGGAATATTCATTGCTTCAATTATTGCTTCGTCAGAAGGCAAGACTAAGTCTAACGAATCAATGTTAGCAAGAGAACCCTGAGCCCAAATAGGCTCTGGAAGTGGATCTAACTCTTGTGCGGGAGTCAGATCAGAGTTAGCTGAAGCTTGCTGGAATAAAGAGTACACTACTTCAGTGACCGACAAGGGCATGGACATGCTGGGGTGCCCTGTCTCATCCATCATGGCTGATGGGGAAGGAAGAATCCAAGGATCCTCAAAGTAAGTCATGTGGAACGACGAAACTTGAAAAATCTCAACCTTGTGGTGATTGGATATAAACTTGACATCATCATGAGGAGGTGTGTAATCAAAGGTACCCATCAAGGATGGGCACAAACCAACTCCTACGTTAACGACACCTGGTTGAGGATTATCAATCATGGGAAACGTGGATGACCCCAAAGCTGGGTCAGGTCTAGAGAAGGACAATTGATCAATGGTCACTATCTGACCCTCGTGTGGAAACAACAAGACTCAGAAAACTGTAGCAACCACATCTTGCATAGCATAAGTCCAACTCCATCCTAACAAGAGATTATAGTCGAGGGGAGCATCG
Source organism: Picea engelmannii (assembly GCA_009831015.1). Classification (NCBI taxonomy): domain Eukaryota; kingdom Viridiplantae; phylum Streptophyta; class Pinopsida; order Pinales; family Pinaceae; genus Picea; species Picea engelmannii. The sequence goes on along the minus strand of ML790578.1, from coordinate 156,511 downwards.
ACTACCTCTACTTTGACACACATGGTCTTCCCTCCTAACTGCACAGGGAAAGAAGGAACGATGCCATGTGGTCGGAAAGAACGACCATCGAAAGCAGTAAGGAGAGTAGGTGATGGAGACAAAGCGGGCTGGCCAATGGCCTTCCAACATGCTAATGACATAACGCATGTCGAGGCACCCTCGTCGACCACCGTGCTGAAGATATTCTGTGTAAAAGTTTTTGTGGGATGAGCCACTACTATCTGAAACGCTACGTGGTAAGGCAGATGAGGTTTTAAGTCAGTTGTATCTAACATGATGGTACCCAGATTACAAGTCTCAGTAGAGCCCAAAGCAGTTAACAAGGCTTTCCTTTGAGTAGGGCAACTTTGGAGGACTTCCAAAGCAGACATCGCACAAGGGGTTTGTGATAGATCTTCCACCACAGAGTAATTATGGGCGGCCCTTGCATTTGGGTTGTGAAAAGATTTCTTAAATGCACCCTTCGGAATGCGTGTCATTGTTTCTCCCAACGTCTTCTCGATCTGTAGAGGAAGAGATGGGAGCTCAGCTTCTTTACCCTTCTCAGAAGTGCTTGGTTTACTATAGTCGTGTGCTCTAGTCGTTATGAAAGCATCACCCCTAACCATATATACGTTCGTGGATGAGGGATTATTTGGAGGAGGGCAGGTTTCTTGGCTGCCCCCTTCTGCACTTGTAGAGGCTTGAGTTAAATTTTACTCATGTTGAAAAGGGTTAGTCAACACTGCTTGTTGTTGCTGTGTGACAAACTTTTGGGCCTCTGCAAGTTGAGCACAAAGATGGGTCGGGTGGTCTTCCACTCACAAGTTACACGGATAGCTCACCTTCCATTTTTTTGTAGTGTCCCCGCCAGCATTCTCAGTGGGTTTTTTATCCCCCTTACCCTTCTTTCGTTGTTTTTTCTTCCCTTCAGGCTGCTGGCTGGCCTTTGGGTTAGTCGACTGCACGGAGTGTACTTCTGACATTTGGGTAGGAGGAGCAGCCAAAGAAGTAGTCTGGCTGGACGCTGAGTGTTGTATAGATAACTGTTGTAATTGCTTTGTCAATTGCTCAGCGGGCTTGGTTTGTGCTAAACAAACAATACCATCAGCATGTGGTCTAGCTCTCTATCTAGTTTTATCCAGTATCGATTATGGTGCATCCAGCAGGATGTTGTATAATAAACCAGACTGAGAATAGATGAACTCAAACTGTTGAGCCCTCTTGATGGCATCTTATTTGGAGAAAACTCTTGAAGTCGCGACGTATTTGGATAATTGTGGGACCAAAGACTTAAGGAACCACTCAAGCAAGAATGTTGGTGGGACCGATACTTTGATTAGACTCTTCCGGCGTCTCCACTCTCGGATATGATCAGAGATATGGTCCGTTGTTGTCTGTTTGAAATTGGCAAGCAGCTCTGTGCCAGTGTCCTATCTCACAGGTAACTAGAAATGGTTAAGGAAGGCCATCGCCAGTTTGCCAAAAGAAGAGTATCTTGAGCGGTTGAGCTCGATGTACTATTTCGCGGCACTCCCGATAAGAGTACATTGAAACAATCACAACTGTACAGATTCATCTTTCAATGAGTTAGATGAACACTAAAGATGGAAGGTAGTCACATGATCACCTGGATCTTCATTAGTCTTGGCCATGAACTTTGGAATCTGAAGGAAACTTTGTTGGCATAGGAGGCCAACGTGGATCGTGACAAATGGGATCATTTAACAACCTTGTCAAATTTGGCAAGTGTAAAGTTGCCAAGAATGGTAGTTTGGGTTGCTGCTGATAACCTGGGAAAAAGGGTCCTAGAGTTTGACTGGCACCAGGTTGCCAGGAAAATTTTGGCTACTGGCCTGGATTCTGGTAGAAACCATGGCCCTGACCAGCGTAAGGATTTTGCATCTGTAGAGACATCATCGACTGATTCCCCATAAAGGACATAGGGTGTTGGGAATGCATCGTGTTTGAAGGACTTTGGGAAAGATTACCCCATGCTGGTCCTAATGGGAGAGGCATAGTAGTCTGTCCAGGGTTCCATTGACTGTGGAAAGAATTACCCCAGAATGACATTCCAAAGGAGGGAACAGATCCTTGTCTTGCGTTCCAAGGTCCTGCTATATGTGCCCCCTGCGCAGGAATAGTACCCTGCGCAGGAGTAGACTGTCCAAAAATGGGAGTGCCCCCAGACGAGAAAGCGGTGGATGCGAAAGTGTTGTTACCAAACGTCCCATTCCAAACAAACCATGACGAACCTACCGACATAGTGTGCACAGGTGTTCCTTGACTCCCAGCTCCAAATAAACTAGTGTGTGCAGGCTGCCCGACAGACTGCTGATGCGGACCACCAAGCGAAGGGGACGAAGGAGGGATATGAACTCCAGCGTAAGGGAAAGAATTAAAAGGGACAGGAGTGCCCCCAAGTTGACCTTGCAAAGAAGCATTAGAGCTCCCTCCCCCCAGACCCAAATTCTGTAAAGTGGAGTAAGTGAGTGCAGGACTTGTACCCGAACTAGGCAAACCTTATGAGAATGGAGGGCCTGTCGCACTAGGTGTGAAGGGAGTTGTGGCCACTGCCATAGACGGGATCGGTCCACTGTGTGACATAGTTGTGGCCAAGACCATGGTGGCTCAGACCGATGACGGTAACTTATGAGATGCTTCTCTTGTGGTAGCAACTGTGGTGGGAATGGAAGAATTCCCAGAAGAAGTAACAGTGTTTGTTTCCATAGCTGTGTGAGGCACTGATAGGCTTTCGTAAAATTGGATTGGTACAATAACCGGTGGCCAGGTATCAGTGTTTGGGGTTTCAACCAAGCCAAGATTAGGGGTTGACTCCTCTGGGAGTTGTTCGGGCACAAAGGTTTGTAACTCGGTCACTTCGAAAGACCCTTGTTGGTCTAGCTTCCACCTCAATGGTGGTGGGGGTGGCTCCAATGTAACCGGCGGCAGGCCCAGAATCCTTCATGACCAGCGGAGCTCGAGATCCTCCATTGTGTGAGAAGATCCAAGACACACTAAGGTATTCTACACGTTCAAACAGTAACACACACTAAAAAAGAATCCTTTAAGAGACAAGACAAGCAAACACTAAACTAGTTGGAAGAACAGTTACAACAACCAACACTAGAGAAACTTACCGGTGCAAGTGAAACTCGAACATGGAAGCACCCTTCGGGTATACTCTAAAAAGAGTGGCCTGATGTTTGTCCTAGGTACCACGGTATACCCCCGCAGTCATCCGTGTATGTCCCTAACAAAGATTGGCAACTAGGTTTCCAGCACGCGAACAGTCACCAGGCGGGTACAGTCGAAAGTCGGGTAGACCACAATGAGCAGGGTATCAAGCCTGAAACTTGTCAAGGATATCGAGAGAAAATGGTTCAGAAGACAACTGAGGACTCTAACGGATTCGAGACCCATGAAGCACCGTGGCAAATGCAAATGACAGAATCCCAAAACAAGCCCTCGATATGTGTTCTCCACTACGATTGGTCCGGCTTTGGAGGGGTTATCTCTGCTACCTTTCCGCACACGACCTCGTGTTTATCCCCTCTGTTAGAGGAGGGTCTCAGATAAATTCAACGAAACTGGACTTCTACACTCCCTATCATAGACTCTAATGTTTGGTTTTGAATGGCCTTGGAGAGTTTCCTCTCCAACCTAATCCAAGGCCCTAGTCCTGAACTAGTTTGTGAACCCTACAAAGAAAAAGTCTAATAGATTTTAACTTAGCGTTGCTTTTAAGGATTTTTCTTACATCAAGGGTTATGGAGATGAAACTGATGGTGTATAAATATGAAAGAAAAAATGAATGAAAAAGCTGGAAACAAAAGACTTTTACTTAATGCAAAATTTTCAGCAACTTTTCACAAAGAAAGATTTCTTTTTGTTTTCAACTTTTCTAAGATTTTATGCAGCAAACATAAAGGAATTTCGCTCGAATACGAACTACTTATGCTCTAAATTCACTACAAAATCTTATGAACCAAAAGACTTCTCCCTAGCTAATGATGCAGAAACACACTCTTCCAACAAAGAAGAAAATTAAAAGAGATTTGTTTTTTATTTAAGTGCTAATAAAGCAACAAAGGGAAAATACCGACAAGCACAAAACCAAGAAAGACAAATTCTGGCTTAAAGCGCAGATTGCAAAGAATTAGAGTAAATGCACACAATGGCAATAAAGAAAACAAAGACTCTTACACTTGCCTAAAAACCATAAAGAAATTTTTATTTTTTTTTTATATTTTTTGTTCAACTATCAACTGAGAAAAAGCAGGCTAAGGGTAAGATGACCTAACCTATTGACTGTTCAACCCTAGACTCAAACACCTGAGAGGAATAATTCTCATCAAAGGAGGGGATGACTACCCCACCCTAAACAAAAAGTAGCCTGTCAAGCACGCTACTGTCACTAAAACAACACGCATGCAAACGCGTGCTGAGCTGAAACAGGATGCGTGTACACGCGGGCTAAACTTGTACAGGCCGCGTGTATGTATAACTTCTAAGAAAAAAATAAAAATAGGAAGTCCAGACCAGGAAGAGGCCTCTGGTATTGACAACCAGGGTCCCTTGAAGGCTTGGATGTTTTTTCTAACAAAAAAGAAAAAAAATAATGCAAGGAATAATAAGGCGAAAAAAGCAATCTGAGATAGGACTGTGAACCAGCAAGACCCAGACAAGATTCTAGAAAACCCCTAATAATGTATAATTCTGACAGGGAAGAGGTGGACTACCTCTAAAGTTCTCTGAACTCCTACACACTACTATTATCCCTACATCTAGCGTTCACACGCAGGCTGTAAGAAGATAGGGCGCGGGCACATGCGTGCAAGCCTTCTACAGGCCGCGTGTACCTCTGTGTGTCCCGACAATTACCGTCAAGCAACAGTCAGTGAAAACTGGTATAAAGAACCAGGCTCCCTGCTAGCTTAGACCTTACAAAAAAAGACGCAAAGAAACATAAAATCTAATCTTTTAAACTACCCAAAAAAAATCAACTAAATCCGGAAACCCTAAAGAGTATCTTCCCCAGTATGGTCACCAACTTTGTTGTTGGGAAAAATACCCTACGGACTAGCAAACTAGGGTCATACTTGCATGCAGACTTTGACCGAAAATAAATTACTTTTTAACCTACAACCCAAGATTAAACCCCCTCTTTCACAGTAAATGCATGAAGAGAACCACTAACCTTTTTACCGGTGTTCGATGTAGATCCTCCGTTGTGCTTTGACCACTTGCTTGCACTGCTCCTTCCACAGATAACCTACAATCAAGACAAATACCAACTATGCATGCATGCTACTTTTCTACTCAAGGGTTAGAAATCAAGCATAAATTCATCAAATCATAGAAAATTCATACATTGGGATGGGAAAAGTATTCTTTCTATTGATGAAAATGAATCAACTTACAATCAAAGCTGAGATCGGCCACCGCTCCTTGAACCTGATCCTGGGATTCTCTTCTTTTGTCCTTGAACTGCTTTGCGTTAAATCGCCTTTGGCTTGAGGAAAGTCTAAAGGGTTGGGACAATGGATTACGTAAATGGGCAGAGTTTCTTCGCTATATTTTTTCCTCCTCCAAATGGTACCCCTACCCCTTCTTTTATAGGCTAGAAGGAGCTAGGGTTTTGGATGAACCCTCGGCCATGCATGGCTGGGAGTTTCAGTTAACTGAACCATAGCTTTTTGTTCCATCGACAACTTTCCTTTTTTCGTGCTTTGTTAGGTACACGCGGGCTGTAGTGAGCCAGCCAGCGTGCACACGCGTGCAGTAATGGGTTAGGGTGCGTGGGCCTTGACACAAGAGGATTTCCAAAGATTTGTTCAGCAAATGTTTTGGCAATGAAGGGATATGAGTTGGCCTGATGCCAAGTAAGCATGTGTGGTGCAATTTAGGGTTATAAAAAATTTGCAGACCAAGGAAAAATGGCAATTCCCCTATCATAGACATTTCAAATTCAGACTACATGGAAGAAGAAAACCATTGTACCAATGAAGCATTATTTCTTCCGAAGATGATGTCATATACATAGACCAAGACAATGAGAAAATCATTACCCTCTATTTTGATATATATATTGTTTTCAATTGTTCCTCTCTTGAACCCTTTTTCTTGAAGATACTTATCCAGTCTGTAATACCAGGCACGAGGAGCTTGTTTCAACCCATATAAGGATTTCTTCAGCTTTCAGACGAAGTCAGGGTTATCTGACAGTTGGAAACCCTTTGGTTTTTCCATATAGACTTCTTATTTTATATCTCCATTTAGAAAAGATGACTTGACATCCATTTGATAGACTTTAAACTGTTTATGAAAAGCATAGGAAAGAAAAATTCTAATAGCTTATAATCTTGCTACAGGCGCAAATGTTTCATCAAAATCTAGTCCTTCTATTTGAGCATATCCTTTGCAGACCAATCTAGCCTTATTTCTTACAGTATTTCCTTACTCATTCATCTTATTTTTGTAGACCCATTTGGATCCTATTACATTTTTATTTGTCGGCTTAGGAACGAGTAACCAAGTGACATTCTTTTCAATCTGGTCCAGTTCCTCATTCATTGATTTTAAACAATTTACATCTTTACTGGCTTCATTAAAGTTCTTGGGTTCCACCATGGATATGAAGGCTATATGCAATTTCTTAGTGTCTCTGATTATCCTTCTCCTAGTTTGTACACCTTTGTCTTTCTCACCAATTATCTGACTTTCAAGATGATTCTTTTGAGTAATTCTGGAGGAAGGATTTGATGTTAATTGATGTCCCTACTCTTCTTGTCTGAGTGTCTCTTCTCCACCTGTTTCATCATCTTCTTGTGACTCTCATATTTTTTGTTCTTCATTTTCATTATTCTCATCACCTTTTTCATCTGTCTTAGTGCTTATTCTTTGCTGATCTTTTTACAGGAGCTTATTCATCAATTCGAACATCAATATAGTCTACTAATTTATGCATTCTTTTCTTAAAGCATCTTCATCCTTTACTGTTTGTTTCATATCCTAATAAGATACCTTCATCATCTCTACTATCAAATTTTCCCAGATGATCATCATTATTCTTGATGTAACATTTACTTCCAAATACTTTGAAGTCCTTGATTGATGCAGGTTGACCAAACCAAAACTCATATCAAGTTTTATCATTGTTCAGCCTTAAATGCACTTTGTTTAGAATATGAACAGCCCTGTGGACAACTTCCACCCAGAAGGTTTGTGAAATTTACCTTTCACTCATCATAGCCCTTGCCATCTGCTGAAGTGATCTATTTTGGCGTTCTACAACTCCATTTTATTGAGGAATACCTGGAATAGTATATTCTCTTTTAATTCCATGTCTATCATAGAATTCTTTGAAATCTCTTGACATAATTTCTCCTCTCCTGTCTGAGCGAATGGCCTTTAACTTCCTTCCTATATGATTCTCAGCTAACACCTTAAAATTTTTGAACTTCTCAAACACATCATATTTTTCTCTCAGAAAGGGAACCCACGTAAGTCTGTAGAAGTCATCAATGACTAGCATAAAGTAACGTTCTCATCCAAATCCTTCCTTTTGTGATGGTCCACACAAATCCATATGAACAATTTGAAGTGATTTCTCTGAATATGTGAAACTCTTTGATTTGAATTGAGCACGAGTTAACTTCCCCATTTGACAGGATTCACATACAAAGTTATTAGGCTTAGATATTCTTGGAAGGTCTTTCACAACACCTTCTGTGGTATACCTAGGGAGGTAATATGGGGTACCTAGGGAGGTACCCAATGGGAATGTAGTTATGTGTTATTAGTGGAAGTCATTTAATATATGGGAATGTGGTCATTCAATGTAAGGTGGACTAGGTCCACTATCTTAATAAAGGCCCACTATGGTAGTTGGATGTAATAAATGTGAGAAGGCTCTCTAGAAGGTTCCTAGGAGATAGGGAGAGCTATATAAAGAATTCTAGGCAATGTAATGAAACATAGTGAAGAAT
>ML790578.1:96920-122855 GCA_009831015.1 Picea engelmannii | reverse complement strand
GTATGTCCACCATCCATTTCTCTTAGTTCATTCAATATCTAGATCTAGGGAAAGAGTAGTATTCTGTCACGGTTTGTTCCAGATCCAGGTGGATCTGGGGAGATTGGTCTGTGTCCGCACTCACGAATTTATCCTTAAACAAAGAGTGACTAGGATAAGTTCTAGACCGTTGGATCTAGTAGTAAGGATTTTGGAAGAGGGTATGTCAAAGGTCCAAAATGAGAGATGAAAAAAGAGTTTGACGATAGAAACTCTAAGGACCATAGATCCTCTGGGAGGTGTTCTCTGAAATACTAGTTGTTGGATCTAGAAAAATCACTCCAAAGAGGAGGATTTGAGATCCCAACAGGCAATCGATTGTGCCCTAAATATCATAGTGATTGTTGGATTAGATAAATGAGGATCGTTCGATCTGTCAGAGAGTGTGTGTTCTAAGTGAACTACTCAGAGTAGTTCGTGGAGCCATATAGAAGACTCTCTGAAGGGGGAGGAACCTCAATACTAAAGGAGGGTCATTGATCGGTGTGCATATGGGATTAAATATTAGTCTTGGTTTATGTGGGTCCCATTTGTTATCATTTCAGATGGACGTTCAATCAGGGAGTAATCGTCGAGTGGATGGAGACTCCAATGTAAATAGTAGTTGTTGGAACCCTGGGTCTGAGGACTGTTAGATTTTGGAGGATGATCGGTCAAGATGTCATTTTATAAGAAGATATGTTGACCTATATGGTTGGGAATTCTTATGGGAATGAGTCTGAATAGCCACAGATAATCGATATGAGGGTGTTTAGGAACCCAGTTTCCTAAAAAACCATTGTGGAGAAAAATATATAAGAATTAATAAGAGATAATATTGTTTAAATTGAGATAAGAGAAGTCCTCAACTAACAATTGATGAATTTCATAACATGCCATGAGAGAAGAAAAAGGAAATTAAACACCCCACTAGCCTAAGTGACGATTAGGGGGTTAGGTGTGTTACACTACAATACACGCACTCCATAGGAATAGATTCCTTGAACATTTTGTAAAATAATATGTGTACATACTCCATGTTATCACTCTGTAATTCGCCCAAGGTTGTGGAGGCAGTCACAGAGGCAACATCAAAACCACTTCGAGTCTTAGATCTAGCCCTCCAAGACTCAGAGAGGGATCTCTCTGTCTGATATAGATTTATTTGGAATAGGATATTGGGCTAGCTATATTGTACATGGGTTTGTTTTTGGATTTGGTATGTTTGAAAGATTGAAAACTTGAATTTTCATTGGGCCATGGGGTCTACCTTTCTGAAAATGGATCTATCTCAGACGTAAAATATTGTATCCACAGGTGTTGGCAGCCAACTCACTTTTTCTTATCGTCTATTAAGCTGCCTACACCTATGTCTTTCAAACGTCAACTTTTCGTCGCAATTTTCAACAAACGACATTTTCATTTTTTGCGACATTTGCACATTTGTCTTAGTTAAGTTTTCATGACTGTAAGCATGAAAACTTCTCCTTTCAAATTCGTATTTTGATCATTATATGAACTTTCAATATCTCTTATGTCATTATGCTATTGCGCTCAACTTTTATTGATCATTATACAACTGGCAAGATCCTCTAATCAGTTCTCATACTTCGATTGATTGTATAATTTGGTTTTATTGAGTTTGTAAGGCATTTAGCATTTGGATTTACACTTTATATGACTTGCCTGATCATTGATTCTATGAAAGTGCATAGGGGTTATGATTAATTCTTTTTATATATATGATATGATCCTTATGTTAATCTTTTCATAACTTTTGGCTTGTCGACTATATGAATATTGTTTGGCACCTTCGTTAAACTTTTGATTATATACATTGGTGCATAGTTGATTTTGGGTGTTGATTTATATATCAAATGTTTAAACACTATGGCACAACGCTTGCGCGCATTGGCATACACATTTGATTTCATTAGTTCACACATGACTCGATGGTTGAATTACTATTATGGATTGAACAACTTTGTAAATTGGAGGTTGTACTTTGACCATAATTGTTTTTCATGTTGGTAAATAACTCCACCACCTTCGCATGCTTTCATTTATGCCTATCCCTTTTGCTCGTTCGTTTCTATTAACTCGGGTAGCTCTGCTCCTGTGTGTGTTGGTGAATACAAACCCTTCGTTTACCATGCATTCGAATCCATGGCACCAGTCGTGCGAGTCGATCCCAATGGCCACCAAGCTCTGTTAATGTTTGATAATGCTCGCAGTGTCCTGGTGGAAAATGGGTGGCTACCCTTTATACAATGATTTGAGGGTTTTAACCTCTGTGTAGCACGACAGTTTTCCATAACCTTTGATGGTTGTCGAGCCAATCTAGGCGACATACAGTTAGAGATCGATGAGTAGTTTATCAGTCTTTCTACAGGGTTACCTGCTTTAGGACAACATTGGTTTAAGAATTGCAAGGTTGAGGAAGTGCCATGGACATTGATGTTTCAATCGTGCAAAGTCACCTCTTGTGACAGAGGTATGCCCATATCTATGCTCAAACCACGATGGCATGACTTATTAATGCTAGTCAAGCAGTTCGTGACCTGTGAAGGTCGATACGGACTTGTGTTCCTTTATCACCTGCGTTTGCTAATGGTTTTTATAGGGTATCCTCTAAGCATGCCTTTCTACTTTCATCGTTCCCTGTATAAGATGTCGAAAAAGTATAAGAGGTAGAAGGCTGACGGTGGCTTGTTCCACCACGGGCTTATTAAGCTCATCGTTCTTTATCATTTGAGTTTGCATGGTGATAGTTGGAAGGTTTTCATCGCCCCTAATGGCTTTGAAGACACCGACCCTGTACAGGTTGATAAACCTGTGGTAATTGAAACCAAGGCCGAACCACTTGTACCCTTACACCTCCTACTGCCTAAACCCTTGGCCGACCCTCCTGTTGACTTACCCGACACTGTAACCAAGAGTGCAGAAGCTATTAAAAAGCCTATGAACAAAAATCCCAAGGCAAACCTTACTGCTAATGCCAAAGGGAAAAGGAATGCCCGACTCATTTCGAGAATGGATAGAAACAAACCAAAACCCTCTGCCGAGTTTAACCCTATCATCCTAAGTGAGGATTCCAATTCTGATATTGAGCGTTTTCTGGCCAGCGAATACCCCTACTCGCAAGGTTTGTGTGCTGAGACCCCTTATGATTTTGTATCAAACCTTCCCCCCTGCCTAAGGAACGACCCTGACTACCCGGGTATTGAATTGCCTCATGAAACCCTCAGTCATTTTCCCAAACCTTCGAAACCCACATAGTCACCTTGTGACCAATGCAACTCATGGTTAGAATGATATTATATTGATGTTCTGATACTCCAATTGAAGATTCAATCATTGGAAGATCAGACTGCAGTGCTAACCAGTCAAAAATCCAAGATCCAAACAACAGATAAAAAGCAAAAGACAACCGGGTCAATTTTGTTCAAAAACGTGGAATCAGCCACGGCTGTTGTAAATTCCAAACTGGCATAATCAAGCAGTCTCGTCGCTACACAGGTATGGTTTTTTCATCGTTTTTGTTGTGTAAATAATCTAGTTTGATATAATGATTTGAATTCAGTTTTTAAATAGTTTTGTTTACATTTTGAATGACTCTGTCATAATGCGTGCATTCTATATATAGCTTTACTTTGAATAAAAAGAAATTTTGATTCGATATATGATCTCATCTTTCCCAGTATAGAAATCGATAGATGTTGATTGGATTTGAGTGGTCTGCATTTAGATTTGATTGATTGGTTTGCCTTATTAAGTTAACAAAATTAATAGTTTGTCTTCGACTGGATTGGTTTGTATCCGATTTGAAAAGGAGATTTTTCATACTCAGTTTAGAACACAATCATGTTCGGATTTGATTTTGTTATGATCTATATGCTATGGTTGGTAAACGATTTGATTGAGTTTGGTTGTTATGATATGCTCTTTTCAAAATTGAGATATGGCTCTGTTCGATTTTAATTTGGGAAACAAACTACTATGTTTTTATAAAAATATGTTCATTTAAGTCTGTGCAGGTGTGCCTGAATCATGGAATGGATTCGATTCGTGACAACTATGCTAAACCTCAGCTAGTTGATTCATTTGATTGGAACGATTTCGTTTGTTCAAAGTTGATCAACCCTATTGCCCAAATTGGCCATAACAAATTATGAATTCTATTGCCAATTAATCAAGCCTGTTATGATCTTATTTTAAATTGATTTCCGCGCCAAGTTTAAATTGATCTATTTGTGGCATGAACTGTTTGTTGTATCAACTCAGTCATAACGATTGGAATGATCTTGTCGAAGTCATGTTCCCTATTGACAAGGCAGCGTAATAGTTTCTTGCCATTTGTTTTGATCATATCATTTTCGATTGCATATGAAACTATTTCACAACTGTTGATTTCGATTGGTTATGAAATGAATTGATTGACTGTGTTATTTTTACCAAATTCCGTTTCGATTCATTTGAATGTAATCGATCTTGGTTACCCCTGTTTGCAAAAACGAATGATCAGATATCTCTTACGCATTCTGTTATACTTTTTTGAGTGTTGTGTCAACACAACCATAATGAATTGTAAACGATCATGTTCGATTCGATCAATCTCCTGTTGGTAAAATGGCATAACAAATGCATAAGATTAGTTTTTATTGATTCCATTGGATATCAAACGGTTTCTTGATTGCTTGATTATGATTCTTTTAGACTCGATTATGTGGTGATTAAACGAACAGAGTTGAATGATTTTATGATTCTGTTTTGATTTCAAATGGTTTATCAAGCTCCAATTGAATAAATCATTTTCGAATGGTTATTGGATGATAATTGAATTAAATCTCCTTAAAAGATTTTTGATTAATTTCAAATCTAATTCTGTATCTTTATTTAGACTAGCTACAAAATCAGAGGATTCTGTAGCTAGTCTATAGAATTAAATTTTTATCATTTTGTTAATAAAAGATCCTTCTAACTTGTTTATTTTTTACCTTTTTCAGGTGAATTCGGATTACTTGGGATTGGGTGAACAGTTTAGAGGATATTTGGATGCTTTAGTTTTATTATAGTTTACTAGTTTAGACAACTTTGGGATATCTTCCCAGATTTCATGTAAACAGTTTTATAACTTCCACAGGGAGGTTTTACCCTGTGGAAAAACTTATAAATACTTATTATTTTTGTAATAAGGATCATCCTCATTCGTGGGAGAAGAAGGATATGGAATTTTAATACAAATAGAGATAGAAGATGATGTTTTGCTACAGCTTTAGCTTTTCATAATATCAATCTTTTGTTTCATGTTATGTTATCTGTTTGCATCTGATTAATGACTACTTTAGTTATCTTATTCTTTTGCAAATGATATGAATTAATTAATATGATCCATGTCTAATTTCTTCCATTATTTAAAAACATAGCAATTACTTGATTCAGTTTATGAATGACAGATTTCTCTTCTTCATCAATTGGATTATTTTGTATAAGTCTTTGCATAACAGGTGTACCTAATTGTAGAGATTTATAAATCATATAATTGTTATGATTTTTTATGTCTTGTTTGTCCTGTAAACAAACTTAAAGAGCATCGCAGCTATCATTTACGAGAATCTTTTGGATTATTCGGAGCGAGTTTCCTTCCTCCGATCAGCTTCGAAAGTCATCATACACAGGACAAATCTAGAGCGTTCCAAGTCAGTTTATTGTTTATTTGTTTAGTATATTTGTTAGTAGTTTAGTTAGATATAAGTGTAGCTAGTATATTAGATTGTTTAATTTCAGTAAGTTTTATTTCTTGTTCATAAAATCTTAAAATCAACAAAAATATCTTTCTCTGTCTTAGGGTAGAAAGCAAATGAGTTTTCCAGGTTTTAATTAAATCTGTAAATTGTAGATATTGTACATTTTGTGAATAAGTTATATTTCAATTAGTAGTTAGAGTTAGTAGTTTATAAATAGTAGATTAGTTAGTTTGTTTAATAGTTATTTTTAATTAGGTTAGTTTATTAATTTGTTTTATTTATTGTTAGTTAGTTTAGTTTGTGTTATTTAGTTTTAGTTAGATTAGTTTAGTTTAGATTAGTTTTCTTTTTGTTTCTTAGGAATTAGATAGGCTAACGGAGCCGCTAAACCGGTCAGGGTGGTTCATTCCAAATGGCTTGGGTTATTAGACAACCCCAGACCGGTTCCACTCTCTCAGTTGACGGACAAACGATTTCGCCCATCAACAAATGGCGCTAGAAGGAGGGCCTGAACTTAATTAATGGCACGAGGCGGTCACAAGACTCCTCCCCCCCCCCTAATTGCTCACCTATAGTGACTAGAAGCCGTTCACACGATAATATTGCCCTTCAAACAACAACTACTTCAACCGATGATACACACATCACAGTTGAGCCAGCAACCCTTAATCCTACAGGTGGTGACATACAAGAGATTGTTCGTCAATCTCTTATTAAAACACATAGTGCCTTAGCCCGTTTGAGGCAACCAAACCGTCTGTGGGTCAACCTTTGGACTTCTCTGATATCAGAAAACAATTATGTGACACTAACCTCACTGTGAATCCTACAGATCCAAACTCAAATCCTGCTGCAGGAGGATCTGGGATACCTCCTTCACCACCTCCATCATCTCCTTCCTCTTCTGGAGGAGATTCCTCTTATGAAGGTAATTCACCTTCTCAGCCTTCCACACCAACTACCCCAATGGCAAATCAGAACAACCCTGCTAGACCTTGGCTGGACCAAGATGTTGTAGCTGTACCTGGAGCCCAACACCCTTTACCTTAACACCTGGAGAAATGGCTCCCCAAGTTTGATCCTGATTCAAAACAGATAGCTGAAGATCACATCAAAAAATTTATGTTAGCCATAAGACTCCGCAATGTTGAACATGAAGATGTTGTCTGTAGGTTGTTCCCATATACTTTCGAGGGTAATGCATCCATGTGGTACTTTTCCCAACAACCCCATACCATCATGTCTTGGGATAAGTTTGAGTCATGCTTTTTGGAAAAGTTTGGAGACAGTAAACCTCCGGAAGTCTTAGTCATGGATCTTTCAAGCTTAAAAATGAACCCAAAAGAAAAAGTTAAAGATTTTAATCAAAGATTATTAACACTTAAAAACATAATCCCTGTAGATTCTATGCCTGCCAAGTGTCTTATAATAGCTTACTACACTAAAGCGTTGCATCAAAGTATAGCTATTTGGGTTAAACGATCCAAGAAAGCCATGTTGTTAGAGGCCTTCGAGGAGGCCAGCCAGATCGAAAAAGACATACTTAGTCTTAAAGACTCTACTAGAAACGAACCTGAGACTAGTTCCTCTTCCAAAAAGAAGATTGAGATCCTCCCTATACCCACTCAAAGTAAAACACAACCGGAAAACTCTGATTTGGAAAACTTAACCAAAGTTGTACAAAAACTATCAAATCAAGTTATAGACTTAAAGAGGTCGACTGAAGAAGCTTCCTCGAGTAAAGGGCCCTACAAACCTCCTTTCCAAAAGCCTTTTCCTACCAACTGACCTAACCCAACCACTGACGGCCTTAATCTAGAAAGTTTGCAATGTGATCTTCAAACAATTCTAGAAGCCAAAGATAACTTGATGCCTCATGAGATTCCTGAGGAGGTATTCGAACCAGAGACAGTCCAAGAAGAAGAGTCTTCCCAAAAAAAATTTGGGCACTTCTCGGATAGCATCTTCCAAGCCAACTTCGAGACAGTTCATCCTTATAACACTAGGAGTAAGACAACAACTAAACCTTCTTCCGAAAACACTACAACTTCGCCTCCAAAGCAATCTAAATCAGTTGAAACTAAATAGAGTAATGTAAGCCCCAACTTAAATTATGATGTTGTTGAAGATCTTAAAAAGTTAAGGGCTAACATTTCTATTTATGAGTTGTTGAAGTTTCCATTCTTGTTACAACAAATGTTGCAAAATATTTCAGAGAATGGCAAGAATGGTAACAAGGTTGTGCAAAGCAAAGTCCCTCAGAAGACTTCCATTAAAAACAATCCTGATCCTGAAGATAAAGGAAGTCCTCCTGTAAATAATGTAAGTAATGTAAATAATGTAGATAAAGTAGCTTTAGAAACCGTGAGTAAAAATCCACAAGATACTACTCTTAGTACTCGCAAAAATGTACCACCTTTCTTGCTAACTTTCGAGATCTTTAATAGAAACGTGCATAATTGTATGGTAGACTCAGGAGTGTCATCCAATGTGATGCCTTGGTCTTTTTGCCAAAAGATAAACACTAAAGTTGAACCCTCTTCTTTAAAAATCATACAACTTGATCGAACAAATGTCAAAGTTATAGGCGAACTAAAGAATGTGCTTATTAGATTATCGTCTAACCCCAAGGTTCATCAAGTTATTGATATAATTGTGGTGGATATTCCAAAAGTGTATGGTCTGTTTTTAGGCAGGGACTGGTCAGAGCAGTTACATGGTTATTTCATGACAGATTGGTCTCATCTATGGCTTCCAGAAAATGGCAAGCCTAATAAAATAAAAGTGAATCGTGAGCGCTACCTTAAGTTCACAGTCATAGATTTGAACGATCCTAATGAACCGTACACACCCCCTGCCGATTCACCTGAAGTGCAAGGGATGGACACCTTCTTTGGCAACTTTATAGCTGAGTTTTCACCTATCACCAATTTAGAACAACAGTCCAAGATCATAGCATATATGCAGCCTGCACCTTCCACACAACAATCCTATGAACCCGATACAAATCAAATTTGGTCTCTGTATTTTGATGGGTCAAAGTCCAAAGAAGGAGCCAGAGCAGGCTGCGTCATTATCGATCCGGCAGGTAACAAAACATTGATGGCATGTAGGTTGGAATTTGAATGTACTAACAATACTGCAGAATATGAGGCTTTACTGCAAGGTCTCAGAAAAGCTATGGATATGAACATTCAAAACCTGATTATATTCGGTGACTCTGAAATAGTGGTTAGACAGGTAAGAGATTCTATACACTGTCTTTCTCCGCATCTCAAAAGATACCAGTCTGAGGTATGGAACTTAATGAGTAAATTTTCTTCTTTTAATATAAATTCCATTCCTATATTGAATAACTCTGAAGCAGATTTATTAGCTAATGTAGCTTCTAAACTTCTTCCTGTAGAAGGC
Organism: Picea engelmannii; assembly: GCA_009831015.1. Taxonomy (NCBI): domain Eukaryota; kingdom Viridiplantae; phylum Streptophyta; class Pinopsida; order Pinales; family Pinaceae; genus Picea; species Picea engelmannii. The sequence goes on along the minus strand of ML790578.1, from coordinate 113,679 downwards.
TTGTCCCCAGGCGCATTCTCAGTTGAGTTTTTGTTTCGACCATCCATTCCCGACAACATCACAAATTGGAGAGTATTTGACGATGATCAGCAGGTCATCAACTTTCTGCACATGGAAGAAACCTTTCAAGGTGCAGTGATAGATGAACACACGGACGACGAAAATTTGCGCGATTTCACGGTAATACCTAATCTGAAAACTCCTGAAGCTCTATCGGATATGGTAAACTCGATCCCAAAATATGTAATTAGATTAGAGAAGTTTTATGATTTTCAAGATAAATTTAAAAAGACGGTCAATTGTAAAACCAATATTTCCTCGTTGTCTTATGAAAAAGTAAACTTAGGAACTAGTGAAAATCCTCAGTGCATTAATCTAGGCTTGGGATGTTCTCGACAAGAAAAAGATGCATTCATTAAATTGTTCAAAGAATTTAAAGATGTCTTTGCATGGACATACGATGATCTTAAGACTTTCGATCCTAATATCATACCGCATGTTATTCCGATGAAGCCCCAAACCTTACCCTTTCAACGAAAACTGAGGAAAATGCACCCCAAACTGGAACTGACCGTTCAAAAAGAATTGAATAAACTCCTAAGTGCTAAAATAATTTTTCCTGTTAGGCACACTCAATGGGTGTCCAACCTTGTCCAAGTTCGGAAGAAAAATGGGGAAATCCGACTCTGCGTCGATTTCCGCAACCTTAATAGAGCGTCTGACAAAGACAACTATCCTGTCCCACCCATGGAACAGATCCTTCAATAGGTATCTAGTTCCGAGAGGCTATCTTTACTAGATGGTTTCTCTGGATATAACCAAGTCCTGATGTCTCCACCAGACCAACTAAAAACTACCTTCTGTACTCTGTGGGGCACTTATGCGTATCGTAAAATGCCCTTTGGATTGATTAATGCCGGTGCTACCTTTCAGAGAGCAATGGATATTTCTTTCCGAGGCTTAATCAATTATTCTGTTGTGGTTTACTTAGATGATGTGACTGTATATTCTAAAAACAAAAACGATCATCTAGCTCACTTACGAGCCGTCCTACTGCGATGTCGTAAATACGACATCTCCTTGAACCCAAAAAAGTCCATCTTTGCAGTAGAACAGGGTAAACTCCTAGGATTCATTGTGTCTAGTGAAGGAATGATTATTGACCCCAAGAGGACTCAATTCATCACAAAACTTCCCACTCCTACAACCAAAAAATCCATGCAGTCTTTCTTAGGCCAAATTAACTTCGTGAGAAGATTTGTCCCCAGCTTATCTGAAATGGTTAGGCCTTTACAGAACTTGATTAAGAAAGACACCCAATATCATTGGGGACCCACACAAAATCAAGCTTTTAAGTCCATAAAGAATGCCATAATAAACACTCTGTCTCTCATCAACCCTGACTTCTCTCAAGATTTTACACTCTATACTTTTGCCTCTGACCGTTCTTATGTCGCCATCCTAACTCAGAAGAATGCAGAGAACAATGAAGTACCCATCGCCTTTATGAGCTCCTCTTTCAAAGGTGCTGAACTTAATTACCCAGTGGTTGATCGCCAAGCCTACACTATTTTCAAAGCAGTTAAGCATTTCTGATCCTATCTTTTGAAGTCAAGGACGAAAGTCATTGTCCCCTACCCTGCCGTAAGGAACTTGTTAGTGCAGAAGGAGTTAGGAGAGAAGAGAGCTAACTGGGTCACCTCCTTGCAGGAGTATGACTTGGAAATCACCCCAGCTCAGATAGTGAGAGGCCAAGTGTTATGTAAGTTGGTTGCTGACTCGGAATTAGGACAACAAGAAGAAAGTGATATGTCAAAGCTAGGTCGAAGCGATCAAATTCTAATCTGTTGCGCATAAAAGCTTGTTAGTCCTTGGTACGATGATATAAGATTCTATCTTGAACATGGATCATCCCCCCATCACCTAGACCCCACTAAGAGAAGAGCGTTGAGATTAAAGTCTGCCTCCTTTCATTTGGTTAATGGTGTACTGTTTTGTCAGAATTTTGACGGCATATTGATGCGTTGTCTTGAAAAAGACGAAGCAGAGAAGGTTTTGCTAGAGTTGCATGCAGGAGAAGTTGGTGGTCACTTCAGTGGTGACACCACTGCTCATAAGGTTTTAAGAGCCAGTTACTACTGGCCCACACTTTTTAAGGATGCCCATGCCTTGTGTCCTAAATGTATCATTTTTCAGAAAGCATCAGGGCAGTTGCAAAAACCATCCTTTCCCTTGCAACCCGTTTCAGTAGATTCTCCTTTCCAGCAATGGGGCCTTGATATCATAGGTCCAATTAACCCTCCGTCCTCACAACAACACAAGTTTATTGTGACAACCATGGATTATTTTACTCGATGGTCTGAAGCTGTTGCGCTAAGAACTGTTAACACTAGTTAGGTTATTGTCTTTCTAAACTCGAATATCATCACTCGTTTCGGTATCCCTGACTGTCTAGTCTTTGACAACACTTCATACTTTTCTTCTCTTGAGATGAGAGAGTTCGCTTTAGAGAAAGGAATTAAGTTGAAGTATTCTGCCAATTATTACCCCCAGGGCAATGGATTAGCAGAATCAACAAACAAGAACTTGATCAAAATTATCAAGAGAACTGTGGTTGAAAATCACAAAAATTGTCACAATGCGCTGCTGAACGCGTTGTGGGCTGATAGGGTAACGCCAAAAGCTACCATAGGAAACTCCCCCTTTTTTCTCGTTTATGGCAGAGAAGCAATTCTGCCACCTCACATTCTTCTTCCTTCGCTTCAGTTGTCATAGAAAATCCAAGAAGAAGATTGTCCCCCTTTGGAAAGCCAAATTAATGCTTTGATGAAGCTAGAAGAAGTAAGAGCCCAAGCTAAGTGTAAATTAGATCAACATCAACAATTGGTTAAAAACTGGTTTGATTCTAATTCTGCTTCTGATAGCAATTTTGAGGTAGGTGATCTCGTCTTGAAATGGGACAAACCGCATGAGGGGAAGGGAGAGCACACTAAATTTCAAAACTTATGGCTTGGACCATTTTTAATTGCTGAAAAGTTTGGTCCTAGTTCTTTTCGATTATAGAATCTCGAAGGGAAGCTTGACACCTACCCAGTGAATGGCCAAGCTCTGAAAAGATACTTTGCTTGATAACTACCCTTGTATATTATGTATATATTTTTATTTTTATTTTTCTTTTGTTTGTGTTTTCGTTTGCTTTCTGTTTTGATTTTGATTTTAATTTATCAGTTCGTGTTTTTTTTTTTTGTTTTTTTTTGGACATACACATACCCATACACTGAGCTATTCAAACAAAAATGAAAGAAAATTTCTTCGCTGAAATAACTTCTAAAAATTCGTACAAACATCACTGATATATTGTTGAAATTGATATCTGTGTTGGAAAATTTTGTTGTGTGAAAGAAGTTTACTGATTTCGATCTCTAAGGAAAGTTTGTCATGATCATCTATTATATTTTTATGCTGTCCCTATTCCATAAAGGAATGAATCAAAAGATGTTTCCCTGTCTTAGGAAGTTGTTTTGTAAATAAAACATCTCTGGATCTAAATGAAAGACAGTTCTAAAAAAAAAAAAAAAAATCTGATGAGGTCTAAAAAAATATGTTAAAAAAAAAAATCATGATTTTCAGCGTCACCCTGCTCAAATATATATCTATAAAAAATAAATAAATAAATAAATTATGAATAAGAGCTATGGGAAGTGCTTGTAAACCCACCGGGACACTGAACAGGTCTGTTGGCAGCGGGTAAATGCATGCATGGCACCAATACAACTTCGTCGGGGTACTGAACAGGCCTGCTGGTAGTGAAGCAATGTCGGGTATATGAAAATCTGCAAAAAAGAAACCTCTTTAATGTCCTTTATTTTGATCCAGAACTTCTTGACAGGATACAGATGTCAGAGTGGGTTAAATGGAAACCCTGTCGAGGCTATGGACACTTGCTAGCAGCAGTGTCCATGCCAACAGTATTGGAGATTTTATCTTTAATATCGTGACTTGCTAGTCTTAAGTTTGTTATCAGTTTTCATCTTTTGAAACACTGTTGGAAAAGTTGGTTAATGATAATGTTTGTACGATTTTCGGTTGTTATTTTTGAGTTGAAATTATCTTTGTTTTCCTAATCTGAATTGGTACCTTTTGCAGAGATAACTGCTTCTACCAGTGTGTCGCCATTGTTGGCAGCCAACTCACTTTTTCTTATCGTATATTAAGCTACCTACACCTATGTCTTGCAAACGTCAACTTTTCGTCGCAATTTTCAACAAACGACATTTTCATTTTTTGCGACATTTGCACATTTGTCTTCGTTAAGTTTTCACGACTGTAAGTGTGAAAAGTTCTCCTTTCGAAGTCGTATTTCGATCATTATCTGACTTGTCAATATCTCTTATGTCATTATGCTATTGCGCTCAACTTTTATTGATCATTATACAACTGGCAAGATCCTCTAATCAGTTCTCATACTTCGATTGATTGTATAATTTGGTTTTATTGAGTTTGTAAGGCATTTAGCATTTGGATTTACACTTTATATGACTTGCCTGATAATTGATTCTATGAAAGTGCATAGGGGTTATGATTAAGTCTTTATATATATGTGATATGATCCTTATGTTAATCTTTTCATAACTTTTGGCTTGTCGACCATATGAATATTGTTTGGCACCTTGGTTAAACTTTTGATTATATACATTGGCACATAGTTGATTTTGGGTGTTGATTTATATATCAAATGTTTAAACACTATGGCACAATGCTTGTGCACATTGGCATACACATTTGATTTCATTAGTTCACACATGACTCGATGGTTGAATTACTATTATGGATTGAACATTTTTGTAAATCGGCGGTTGTACTTTGACCATAATTGTTTTGCATGTTGGTGAATAACTCCACCACTGTCGCATGCTTGCATTTATGCCTATCCCTTTTTCTCATTCGTTGTTGTTAACTCGGATAGCTCTGCTCCTGTGTGTGTTGGTGAATACAAACCCTTCATTTACCATGCATTCGACTCCATGGCACCAGTCATGCGAGTCGAGCCCAATGGCCACCAAGCTCTGTTAATGTTTGATAATGCTCGCAGTGACCTGGAGGCAAATGGGTGGCTACCCTTGATACAATGATTTGAGGGTTTTAACCTCTGTGTAGCACGATAGTTTTCCGTAACCTTCGATGGCTGTCGAGCCAAGGTAGGCGACATACAGTTAGAGATCGATGAGCAGTTTATCAGTCTTGCTACAGGGTTACTTGCTTTAGGACAGCGTTGGTTTAAGAATTGCAAGGTCGAGGAAGTGCCATGGACATTGTTGTTTCAATCATGAAAAGTCACCTCTTGTGACAGAGGTATGCCCATATCTATGCTCAAACCACGATGGTATGACTTATTAATGCTAGTCAAGTAGTTCGTGACCTATGAAGGTCGATACGGACTTGTGTTCCTTTATCACCTGCGTTCGCTGATGGTTATTATAGGGTATCCTCTAAGCATGCCTTTCTACTTTCATCGTTCCCTGTATAAGATGTCGAAAAAGTATAAGAGGCAGAAGGCTTACAGCAGCTTGTTCCACCATGGCCTTATTAAGCTCATCGTCATTTATCATTTGAGTTTGCATGGTGATAGTTGGAAGGTTTTCATCACCCGTAATGGCTTTGAAGACACCGACCCTGTACAGTTTGATAAACCTTTGGTAATTGAAACCAAGGCCGAACCGCCTGTACCCTTACACCTCCTACTACCTAAACCCTCAGTCGACCCTCCTGTTGACTTACCTGACACTATAACCAAGAGTGTAGAAGCTATTAAAAAGCCTAGGATAAAAAATCCCAAGGCAAACCTTACTGTTAATGCCAGAGGGAAAAGGAATGCTCGACTCATTTCGAGAATGGCTAGAAACAAAACAAAACCCTTTGTCGAGTCTAACCCTATCATCCTAAGTGAGGATTCTGATTCTGATATTGAGCGTTTTCTGGCCAGCGAATACCCCTACTCGCAAGGTTTGTGTGCCGAGCCCCCTTATGATTTTGTATCAAACCTTCCCCCCTGCCTAAGGAACGACCTTGACTACCCAGGTATTGAATTGCCTTGTGAAACCCTCAGTCATTTTCCCAAACCCTCGAAACCCACACAGTCACCCTGTGACCAATGCAATTCATGGTTAGAATGATATTATATTGATGTTCCGATACTCCAATTGAAGATTCAATCATTGGAAGATCAGAATGCAGTGCTAACCAGTCAAAAATCCAAGCTCCAAACAACAGATAAAAAGCAAAAGACAACCGGGTCAATTTTGTTCAAAAACGTGGAATCAGCCACGACTGTTGTAAATTCCAAACTGGCATAATCAAGTAGTCTCGTCGCTACACAGGTACGGTTTTGTCATCGTGTTTGTTGTGTAAATAATCTAGTTTGATATAATGATTTGAATTTAGTTTTTAAATAGTTATGTTTACATTTTGAATGACTCTGTCATAATGCGTGCATTCTATATATAGCTTTACTTTGAATAAAAAGAAATTTCGATTCGATATACGATCTCATCTTTCCCAGTATAGCAATCGATATATGTTGATTGGATTTGAGTGGTCTGCATTTAGATTTGATTGATTGGTTTGCCTTATTAAGTTAACAAAATTAATAGTTTGTCTTCGACTGGATTGGTTTGTATCCGATTTGAAAAGGAGATTTTTCATACTCATTTTAGAACACAATCATGTTCGGATTTGATTTTTTTATGATCTATATGCTATGGTTGGTAAACGATTTGATTGAGTTTGGTTTTTATGATATGCTCTTTTCAAAATTGAGATATGGCTCTGTTCGATTTTAATTTGGGAAACAAACTACTCTGTTTTTATAAAAATATGTTCATTTAAGTCTGTGCAGGTGTGACCGAATCATGGAATGGATTCGATTCATGACATCTATGATAAACCTCAGCTAATTGATTCGTTTGATTGGAACGATTTCGTTTGTTCAAAGTCGATCAACCCTGTTGCCCAAATTGGCCATAACAAATTATGAATTCTATTGCCAATTAATCAAACCTGTTATGATCTTATTTTAAATTGATTTCCATGCCTAGTTTAAATTGATCTATTTGTGGCATGAACCGTTTGTTGTATCAACTCAGTCATAATGATTGGAATGATCTTGTCGAAGTCATGTTCCCTGTTGACAAGGCAGCGTAATAGTTGCTTGCCATTTTCTTTGATCATATTGTTTTCGATTGCATATGAAACTATTTCACAACTGTTGATTTCGATTGGTTATGAAATGAATTGATTGACTGTGTTATTTTTACCAAATTCGGTTTCGATTCGTTTGAATGTAATCGATCTTGATTACCCCTGTTTGCAAAAATGAATGATCAAATATCTCTTAAGCATTATGTTATACTTTTTCGAGTGATCTGTCAACATAGCCATAATGAATTGTAAACGATCCTCTTCGATTCGATCAATCTCCTGTTGGTAAAATGACATAACAAATGCATAAGATTAGTTTTTATTGATTGCATTGGATATCAAACGGTTTCTCGACTGTTTGATTATGATTCTTTTAGACCTGATTCTGTGGTGATTAAACGAACAGAGTTGAATGATTTTATGATTCTGTTTTGATTTCAAATGGTTTATCAAGCTCCAATTCAATAAATTGTTTTCGAATGGTTATTGGATGATAATTGAATTAAATCTCCTTAAAAGATTTTTGATTAATTTCAAATATGATTATGTATTTTTATTTAGACTAGCTACAGAATCAGAGGATTATGTAGCTAGTCTATAGAATTAAATTTTTATCATTTTGTTAATAAAAGATCCTTCTAACTTGTTTATTTTTGACCTTTTTCAGGTGAATTCGAACTACTTGGGATTGGGTGAACAGTTTAGAGGATATTTGGATGCTTTAGTTTTATTATAGTTTCCTAGTTTAGACAACTTTGGGATATCTTCCCAGATTTCATGTAAACAGTTTTATAACTTCCACAGAGAGGTTTTATCCTGTGGAAAAACTTATAAATACTTATTATTTTTGTAATAAGGATCATCCTCATTCGTGGGAGAAGAAGGATATGGAATTTTAATACAAACAGAGACAGAAGATGATGTTCTGCTACAACTTTAGTTTTTCATAATATCAATCTTTTGTTTCATGTTATGTTATATGTTTGCATCTGATTAATGACTACTTTAGCTATCTTAGTCTTTTGCAAATGATATGAATTAATTAATATGATCCATGTCTAATTTATTCCATTATTTAAAAACATAGCAATTACTTGATTCAGTTTATGAATGATAGATTTCTCTTCTTCATCAATTGGATTATTCTGTATAAGTCTTTGCATAACAGGTTTACCTAATTGTAGAGATTTATAAATCATATAATTGTTATGATTTTTTATGTCTTGTTTGTCCTGTAAAAAAACTTAAAGAGCATCACAGCTATTGTTTACGAGAAGCTTCTGGATTATTCGATGTGATTTTCCTTCCTCCGATCAACTTTGAAAGTCATCATACACAGGACAAATCTGGAGCGTTCCAGGTCAGTTTATTGTTTATTTGTTTAGTATATTTGTTAGTATTTTAGTTAGATATAAGTGTAGTTAGTATATTAGAGTGTTTAATTTCAGTAATTTTTATTTCTTGTTCATAAAATCTTAAAATCAACAAAAATATCTTTCTCTATCTTAGGGCAGAAAGCAAATGAGTTTTCCAGGTTTTAATTAAATCTGTAAATTGTAGATATTGTACATTTTGTGAATAAGTTATATTTCAATTAGTAGTTAGAGTTAGTATAATATTAGTTATTAGTTTATAAATAGTAGATTAGTTAGTTTTAATTAGGTTAGTTTATTAATTTGTTTTATTTATTGTTAGTTAGTTTAGTTTGTGTTATTTAGTTTTAGTTAGATTAGTTTAGTTTAGATTAGTTTTCTTTTTGTTTCTTAGGACCTTATATCGACTAACGGAGCTGCTAAACCCGTCAGGGTGGTTCATTCCAAACGTCTTGGGTTATTAGACAACCCCGGACTGGTTCCACTCTCTCAGTTGACGGATGGACGATTTCGCCCGTCAACAACAGGGCAGGATAGAAAGACTGCTGGATCAAATTGAATTAAATGAAAGTGGCGGAGAGGAAGAGAAGGGAAAATCCATTGAGAAGAGGATAAACAAAGAATTCCTATACTCAACTTCAGACGAAAACATGAAGATCATTAAAAGAAAAGAAACAGAGTGCAAAAAACAAGTTATGTTCTTAATCTTTCTTTCAATGATTAGATCAGGGAAAAACATGAATGGATTAACAAAGTAAGAAAACAGTTAGAGAAAAACATCATCATGGATTCTAACACAAGAATCCTACAGATACAATTTTTATTTCTGGAAAGTCATCTAGAAAATTACAATGTATCCCCTATGGAGCATGAATCCAGAGCTCAATCATCAACCCTTGTGCATTTTTCTAATTGAAATATATGGAATGGACTCTCCCCAGGCTTCGAAGGTCGAATTCAACCACCTTGGCCAAAAAATAGGAATAAAATTCTCTAAAAATCCTTAACTGTTCGCCATGAAAGACAGACCAAATTTCTACAAAACAGGGGTCCACTCAGACATCTGTTTATCTTCAATTCTGACACTTGGGAAAAAATGGATGTATTTTATTTTATATGAACATGATGTGGACAAAAACCTCCTTCAGTTTCTCAAATTTCATCTCCAGCTCGCTGAAACATCTCCCACAAAATTGAGGCTGAAATATAGATTCGATTCTCCCATATGGTGGAACCTGTGAAAAACATGAGAGAGTTTTTTGTTCCTAATCCCATTACGGAGAAACACCTCTCTCAGTTTTTCAAAATTCACCTTAGTTTTCCTGTAATCACCTTCGTAAATCGACTGTTCAAAAACGCTGCGAAAGCGGTTTTTTGGGGAAATGTGGTAATTTTGGATCCCCCCTGAGGTGGTAAGTGGTTTTAGGGGGGGAGGGGGGGGGTGTTCTCTGGATTGTGGATCTACCACATGTCCATGAGTGATATCAAAAAAATACTTCATTCCAGACCCCCCTTGGTGTGATGGGACGTGAGGGGGGGGGGAGGGGTTCCAGAATGCAAGCGGGAGTGGGTAGGAAACTTAGGATAGTATTTTAGTTTTTAGTTTTGTTTTTAATTTTTTGTTTTTAGTTTTATTTAAAATGTGTTTTGTTTTTTATATTATATGTTTTATTACGTTTTATTTGTTTTAATTTTTATTTTAATTTAATGTTTTATAATATGTTTTTTATTTAATTTGTTTTTATATGTTTTATAATTTTTGTTTGTTTGTTGTAATTTTTTTTATTTTTTTTATTAATGTTAACATTTAATTCTAACTACTATTTTAATTACTCATTTAATTAATTAACAATTAATAAATTACTAACAAACTAACTTAATTATTAATTAATTTATTATTAATACGTCTAATCTAACTATTAACTTAACTTAATTATTAATTAGTCTAACCTATTCTAGCTACACTAAGCCTATTACTAACATTATTAACCAATTGATTTTTTCGTTAACCTAAGTTTGTTTATTCGTGCAGGGATAAAATTGGTGAAGGGGTGAAGGGGTGAAGGAATGAAGGGTGAGGGACTAAAGAGTGCAACGGTGGATGAAGGATGCAACAAGGTGGTGAAGGATCAGGCGAAACAAATGGAGGGGAAAATGGAATCAATTGAGCCAGAAGTCTTCATCACGGGAGCAATGCCAAATCAACATTCAAATAATCGAGTTACCTATGGTTATAGGTTCCCAACATAGGCTCCACCTGGGAATGGAAGCTCTTTCAGGAGGTGTTAAGAACCACTGAACTCTGAACATGTAGACGGGTGATTTATTCATTGGGTTGATCCCAAGATCTTATTCTGCAACTTGTACCTGTGTTGATCTTTCAATTGAGACCACATCAAAATGAAACTAATGAAAAAGAGATGCTCAGAATGCTAAGCTTATTCATACTCTCCTACCTACCCTATACTATTGAAAATCATGCTAAGTTAAATAATACAAAAATTACAAGGAAGCCAATCAAGTAGATGTTAAGACCAGTGGACAGCTTGTTAGTACAGTAAAAAAGGAAGCTTGACCTTTTTCCCATAGATTCAAAACTGCAAATTGTAATGGCCACTGCTGAAAACATGATTTATCTTTACAATAGAGACCTAGACAATCATGAAGAACAAAAGTAATGCCAAAGATAGATTGGAGCTTTGCAGTGATAAATTTTTCCATATAGGTAGCTATAGGATCAAGGTAGAACTGACCTGTTCCTTGATATTCAAACTTAACCAACTCAACTTCATGATTTGATGCTATAGTTGTGCTATTTGCATCTTCATTCACTTTCTGAGATGGCTGCAAATTTTCTGATGGGCTTTGAAATGATACTTATGTTGAACACACCCCTGTAGTTGACTGTCTGATCATATTCATATCATAACAATTTTTGAAATCCTTGGGGGTAAATGAAAACTGACTTTGAAAACACAATCTATCCAGCATATTAACTATAGGGTCATAAAATATTATAGATGACTGTGGAATTTGTTTTGTTGGCATTTCATGTCTTACCCTATGATCCTCAACCAGAATTTGACCAAGGTTCCCTTTCAAAGTTTGAAATGAACTAAAACATAAGGGCAGGGAATCAAAATGGATAATCTCATTACCTGTCCCAGGCTTTGTGTTTTCATCCAAGTTTTGGCCTGCACAAAGACTCAAGGGATGAACTTTTGAATATGCAATAGCCTCTATATCATCCATTTTTTCCTCACCTGGTGCATTAGAGCATTCCTCATCCTTTCTATTTTCAACCTTCCTCAGGAGCAAGGAAAAACACAGGGGTAGGCAGTTTGCATTTTCTTGAAACTTTTCTTCACTTTCCTCCTTGCAACCTTGATTATTATGCATAGTTTTATTGTCATCTTGGATTTGTGGTAATTGGACTTCTTCTTCCCATGAAGATAGTGTTGGTTTCTATGAGCATTCATCATCAAACTCAACCACATAATCATCTAAAATTGCATCTATGGGATCCTGAAAGGATTTACAAGATTGCTTCATTGATTCACATGATGGGCTCTGACTTTCTATGTGTTTATCCTTCAACATATGCTCAAAAGTCTCCTTCAAAATTTGAAATGAATTATAATCTAATGGTACAGAGTTACATTCTAGTGTTTCAAATTCTGCTTCAGGGTCTGAACTTTCCCCTGAACTTTGAAAATCATAGAAACTTGGAGATTGTAATCCTGGATATGAAATGGCCTCTTTCCCCACACTAACATCCTTCACTATCTCATTAGAAAATTTACCTTCTTTGATATTTACCACTTGTTCAGAAATTTCCTTCAAAAATTTAAAAGAAGAGAAGCATAAGGGTAAAGTCTGTCCACTTACCCCAAGACTTTCTGCATTGTGATCATAATTTCCATCATACCAATCAAGCTTGGGTGAATCATCCTTGGATGAAATTCAATTGAACATGCATATCATATAAGGAGAATCTTCCTCCATCTTCTGATTTTGAAATTCATTTTCAACTGTAATGTGAATTGAATACATGAAATAATCCTTTGATGGTTCAGAATACTGAGGCTGGGCTGCAAAGTGTTTGGGTACATTGATCCTTTTCCATTATGGCACTAATGGAACATAAGGTATTTGAGCAGCAAGCTCCCCTTTCCTGCCAATTTCCTGCATCATCTCTTTTACAGTGTTGGCCAAGACATCTAATTTCACTTATGAATATGTCATTCGTTTCTTTTATGTTATGGCCTTTTCTTCTGCTCTTAGCTTGGACATTTTGTTCAATAGATTGGATTCTAAATCAACTACAACATTTTTCATTTACTCCAGGGTTGCAGTGTCTCTTTCTCTTAACTAGAATGGCATTTCTAGATCAAAGGCATCTGGGTAATGTAATTGAGCTAAACTAGGAAGGGGCCTTACATCCACAGGTATTGAATGATATACCTTATTGAACCTTGCTGAAAACTAAGGTATTGTCTCCTCTGGCTACCTTTTCAAATGGTCATATTCTTCTAGGATGAGAAAAACATTTCTCGTGATCACCCATCGATCTAAGAAAATTTTTACAAACTGATGGAAATTGCTAATGATAGCAGCTAGAAGACCCTTAAACCAATTTTTGACTTTTCCTTGCAATGATAGGGAAAACATTCTGATGCAGACATCATCATCTTCTACCTCAAACAGATCAATAAATCCCTGAAGACTTTGGATATGCTTTTCAGCAGTGATTTTCACATTTTCTCCATCAAACCTAGGCAGATTATTTATGTAATTGACAGGGAGGTCATGGAGAATAGGAGGCAAAGATAGAGACTTATATCTATCTGGGAATTTTACTAGTATAGGAGGTAAAGCAAGGGGCTTGTAGATAACTAGAATTTCAACAATGGCAGGAGATAAATCTCAAGGCTCATGTCTCATTGAGATTTCTACAAGTGTATGAGTATGTACATGATCTACAATTTGGGGCTTATTCTCTTGAGGCTCATCAATTAGTAGGTGGTCAGTGCAATCTTCAGCAATTTACTTTTGATCATGTTTAGAATAAGATAAGACATAATTACAAATAAAACCAAAGATGTCCTGAATGCAATTTGGGCTTGAATACCTGATCTTTCCAGGTTGCCTTGCCATGTTTCGGGTCCTTCCTCCAGTGGAGTCTTCGAATTGGCACTGTCTAGAGATAATCAGAGTCGCCAGGTGAATGATCTCAACCTTCTTGTGTCTGGTCACTGTCCACCATCAGTGATCAGATCTAGAACTTTGAAGTGTACTACTGGGGAAAGTTCCCCAGTATGGCGCCATTTTGTTATCACTCTATAATTTTTCCAAGGCTGTGGAGGCAGTCACAGAGGCAACATCAAAACCACTTTGAGTCTTGGATCTATCCCTACAAGACTCAGAGAGGGAGCTCTCTGTCTGATATAGCTTTATGTGGAATAGGATATTAGGCTATCTATATTGTACATGGGTTTGCTATGCTTGGGAGATTGAAAACTCAAATTTTCATTAGGCCATGGGGTCTACCTTTCTGAAAATGGATCTATCTCAGACGTAAAAGATTGTCTCCGCAGGGAAGGATAGCAATACTGCTGGATCAAATTGAATTAAATGAAAGTGGAGGAGAGGAAGAGAAGGGAAAATCCATCGAGGAGAGGAGCATCTAAGAATTCCTATGCTCAACTTCAGACAAAAACATGAAAATCATTAAAAGACCAGAAACAGAGTGCAAAAAACAAGTTATGTTCTTAATCTTTCTTTCAATGATTAGATCAAAGAAAAAAATGAATGTATTAACAAAGTAGGAAAATAGTTACTTAGAGAAAAACATCACCAGGGAGTCTAACACAAGAATCCTGCAGATACAATTTTTATTTCTGGAAAGTCATCTAGAAAATTACAATGTATCCCCTGTGGGGCATGAATCCATAGCTCAATCATCAACCCTTGTGCATTTTTATTATTACAATATATGGAACAAACTCTCCCCAAGCTCCGTAGGTCAAATTCAACCACCTCGGCCAAAAATAGGAATAAAAATCCCTGAAAATCCTGAATTGTTCGCATGAAAGACGAGCCAAATTTCTGCAAAAAAGGGGTCCACTCAGACATTTGTTTCTCTTCAATGCTGACACCTAGGAAAAAAATGAGGGATTTTATTTTATATGAGAATCTTTCAGACAAAAACCTCCTTCAGTTTCTCAAATTTTGTCTCCATCTCGCCGAAATAGCTCCTGCAAAATCACAGTTGAAACAGAAAGAGCCAAAAATCCAAAAATTGAGGCTGAAAGATAGCTTAGATTATCCCATATGGTGGTACCTATGAAAACAATAACAGAGGTTGTTGTTATTCATATCTTTACGGATAAAAACCTCTCTCGGTTTTTTAAAATTCTCCTTAGTTTTCCCGGAATCGCCTTCGAAAATCGACTGGTCAAAAACACTGTGAAAGCGGTTTTTTGGGGAAAGGTGGTAATTTTGGACCCCCCCTAAGGTGGTAAGTGGTTTTAGGGGGGTGTTCCACTGGCTTGTAGAGAAGCAACGTTTATGTGAGTGGTATCAGGAAACTACTTCATTCTGGACCCCCCTTGGTGTGATGGGACGTAGGGTGGGGGGTCCGGAATGCACGTGGGAGTGGGTAGGAAACTTAAGATAGTATTTTAGTTTTTAGTTTTGTTTTTAATTTTTTTTTTTTAGTTTTATTTAAAATGTGTTTTGTTTTTTATATTATATGTTTTATTACGTTTTATTTGTTTTTATTTGTGTTTTAATTTAATGTTTTATAATATGTTTTTTATTTAATTTGTTTTTTATATGTTTTATAATTTTTGTTTGTTTGTTGTAATTTGTTTTTATTTTTTGATTAATGTTAACATTTAATTATAACTACTAACTTAATTATTAAATAATTTATTATTAATAGGTCTAATCTAACTATTAACTTAACTTAATTATTAATTAGTCTAACCTATTCTAACTACACTAAAGTTATTACTAACATTATTAACCAATTGATTTTTTCTTTAACCTAAGTTTGCTCATTCATGTAGGGATAAAATTGGTGAAGGGGTGAAGGAATGAAGGGTGAGGAACTGAAGAGCGCAGCGGTGGATGAGGGATGCAACATGGTGGTGAAGGATCAGGCAAAACTGATGCAGGGGAAAATGGAATCAATCGAGCCAGAAGTCTTCATAACAGAAGCAATGTCAAATCAACAGTCAAAGAATTGAGTTACCTATGATTATAGGCTCCCAACACTCTATGTTCCCACATATGATATAAATTTTAATAAGAGAATTACTCATAAAAATATATATATCAAATCCAATTTTACCTACATGAGAAATAAAATAGTATGCTTATGGTTTTTTCAGTATTCTAAACAAATCACATACTTTGAGAATTATTATACAGGAAAATTGGTTTTCTTTCATGTTTATCTATTTAATATCAAAAAATTGTTTCAAATAACTCTTTAGATAAACATGAAGCCAAATCAGGTTTCCTTATGTTTATCTATTGAATATGAAAGAAAATGTTTCAAAGGACTATTCACCGTGTCTATTTTTGGAACATAGTGTAATCAATGTAGTCCATGGAATTTTATCTCTTGAATTCATTATGAGAAACTATTGTAATGCATTATTTATGCTCCTGCATTTGGAATAAATATTAATAAGCTCATTGATTTGTGATAGTGATTCAATTCAAATTTGTTTTGGATAATTTTGATATGGATTTATTTGATATATACATAACCTCCTAATTAGGAAATGAAATTAGAACATTTGTTAAAGTGATTTGTTCCATCTTTATGAACAGATAGTACATTTCCGTAAAGTGCTTAACTATTTCCTTGGCATGCTCATTGTCGACACCCATTATCTTTAAGTTTATTGTGCCAAGAGGTGTTCTTTTATAGCCCACTATGAGGGATATGTGTAATTCCTTCTGTGCTCAATGTGGAACACACACAATTTCCTTGGCATGTTCATTCTTGGAAACCACTATATTTAAGTGTATTGTGTCAAGAGGTGATTTCTATAGCCCACCATGAGGGATATGTATAATTTCTTCCATGTTCAATATAGAATTGACACATGAAGCTTAAAAAAATGTTAAGTAAAAAAATATATATACAATGTATGTCCTAATTTAAATATTAA
>ML790578.1:47326-93141 GCA_009831015.1 Picea engelmannii | reverse complement strand
TTTCCTTATTTTAGGGCTAACCCACTTCTAACCACTTGTCCACTTAGTAATTTATCCATTAACTTTATTATTTAAATAATTTCTTTTGTATCCACTTTGAATTATAATACACTCATCACTTCACTTTATTATTTAAATAATTTCTTCTTTGCAACCACTTTGACTACTTTGACCTTTTGGGGCTTCTAGATGACTCATGAGGTTTCTCCAACTTTACATGGCCATAAATTTATAACCATGAGGAGTTATGTGACATTCCACATACCACTGGAAATGACATATCAAAACTAGAATAGTCTTTCCTGCAAATATATCAAAACTCATACCATTATCCATCAAACAAACTTGGGTCCATTACCCAAACCTTTGTGCTACCGAAATTTTCTACCAGACTTTCTTCAAGGGTTGAAATCAATGACAACCAACCCAATTAATAAAAAATAACCAATTATAACAACAATAACAAACAAAGTATAATATTTTGAACAATTATTACAAATTAAGTTTCAATAATATTTCTAAATAATTATTAAGATTAATATTAAATCTAGATCAATATCAAACTTATGCTAGATGACCAACCTTCCATAAGTTTCCTAATTTTTTGTATGAGACCCATGATACCAAATTAGTGTATGAGACACCCTTGTTTGTGGGATAGGGGACCCCCTCCGTGCAATGATTCGAATATTAAAGTCTACAAAGGTATACATATCCTACCCCACTATGGATTTGAACCTGTGACCTCCAAGGAGGAAACACATGTTCTTAACCATCATGATAATAATAATAATATATAATATCACCTTTTAATGAGTCTAATATGACAAAAGTAGTCACATTTTTGGACATTTTTTCATTCATCTATTATTATTATTATTATTATTCATTTCAGTAAATTATTGTTTTTTATTAATTCAAAAATATTTTTTAAAACTAAACCATCTTATACCTTTTCATCCCCACATTGTCACATCATATCATCCATTTTCAAATTGTTTTAAATGTAAAATAACAATAAGTATATTGAGAATAAATATAATATTGATATAATAGTTAAATATGAATATGATGAAAAATTTCCTAAGATATATAATTATGCTTTAATAGGTTATCAAAATAAAGAATATTTCAAAATTCATTAGGTCTAGGTTTATACTGTTGATACGTTCCAACCATGGAAAGAATGCACTACCAATAATTGAGTATGTGCATTGATTTCAACAATGATATAACACAAAACAATATGGTACATTTATTTCAGAGATGCACAGTGAAAAACAATTTAAAACAATAAATTGTATTGATTTCAATAACGACATGTTGGCCCTCGACCAAGTTTTGAGAGAACATTGGTCATGTTTGACCATTTTTTGGACTTCGACAGGTTGGTCGAAGATGGAGTGCCTAGGCGGAGATGAGATCACGGGATCTCACTTGTTCTGCGAACTTTTTGGGATTTTAGAGTTTATGTAATGGGTATGGGATGTCAACCCGTGGGTTTACCCATGTTTAGGCCTCTTTGTAAATGTATAAATAAGTCTCTAAGAGATGTAAGAAGTAGTGGGATATGTGCATTGTAATATACCAGATATAAAAAGTATGTAGAACATAAATAAAATGCTATAAATGGCAGAATAACAACAATATAACCAGAACAATCACCACAATAACACTGAAATGATATACGAATAACAACAGAAATAGCACTTTGATTTTGAGAGAAATGTTCACGAGCCTCTTCGAGGGGGAAACCTCCAGTCGAGAAGAGCTTTATTACAATAATATTCAAGCTAGAGTTCTCATACCCTCATCTCCTATTTATACTAAATATGTTTATCAAAAGAAGCATCTAGAGGAAGATCCTTCTAGAAGTGGAAGCTTCTATTAGGTCTTCTTACATTGGACTTATTCTTCCTTATTGCTAGGCCTTATTAATATTGACCTTTATTACATCTGAATATATAGTTCTACCTATGTGCAGGTTAGGACCTTAACATGTCTGCCCCCTTAAAAAAAACCTTGTCCTCAAGGCTTGAGATGTGGAAATTGTTGTAGAATGGTAGTTGGTTCCCAAGTGGCATCTGCTGGAGTTGTATCTTTCCACTAGAATAACACTTCCTTGATGGTTATCTAATGCAAGCGACGCTCACATTGGTCCAAAACTGCTTGTGGTTGTACCCAAACGGATCCTTATTTGGCTAACTTGGGAAGGTTGGTTTGAATTTGGCACTTAGTTCCAATCACCTTCTTTAAGAATGAAACATGAAAAACAAGATGTAGCTTAGAATGACTAGGCAAAGCTAACTGATAGGCCACCTGTCCCACACGCTTGAGAATGGTATAAGGACCATAAAATTTGGGTGCTAGCTTTTGATAATGCTCAGCCTTGAGGGAATTTTTCTTGTAAGGTTGTAGTCGAAGAAACACCTGATCCCCTTCTGCAAATTGACGTTCAGAGTGACCTTGATCTGCTTGTTTCTTCATGCGATTCTGTGCCATGACCAAATTCTCTTTGAGGGTACTGAGAATAGCCTCTCGAACTGTAAGCGTTTGGTCAACCACCTGAACCTTTGAGACACCAGGTAAGTATGAGAGAACTGAAGGTGGCTTTTGTCCATATACCGCTTCAAAATGAGTCATGTGTGTAGTTGTATGGTATGAAGTGTTGTACCACCATTCATCTAGGGGTAACCATTGAGCCCACTAATTTTTATTTTCTGAGGAAAACACCCCAAATATGTTTCCAAACACTTGTTGACAACTTTTATTTGACCATCAGTCTAGGGATGATAAGTTGTGATGAGATGCAATTGGGTTCCTTGTAGCTTGAACAGTTCTTGCCAAAAATTGTTGGTGAAAGTTGGGTCATGCTCAGAAACAATAGAATGCATCATGCCATGACGGTTGAAGACCTAATCCATGAAAAGTTGATCCACCATGGATGTTGTAAATGGGTGTTGAAGAACACATAAATGAGAATACTTGGAAAGGCGAACAACAACCACCATGATGACTGATTTATTTCCCGATTTGGGTAAGCCTGTAATAAAATCCATAGAAATATCCTTCCAAATAGCAGGTGGAATCGGAAGAGGTTGTAGTGTGCTCATAGATTTGACTGTTTCTCCCTTGTTGCATTGACACACATCACATTCAGTGAAACAATTGTGAATGTTTGTTTCATGCCATCCCAGAAAAAAGAGTGTTTGACCCTATCATAGGTTTTGATAAACCTAGAGTGCCCAACTATGGGTGTAGCATGAAGCTCAGAAAGTACCGTGGATTTAAGTTTTGATTTTTTACTTAAATGCAAATGGTTTTTGTATCGAAGCTCATCATGGAGCCAAGAGTTCCCTGGGGGAGCTGGAGCATTGGACTGCAATTTTTGGATTAGTTGTGAACTTTTGGGATCTTGGAGCCATTCCTGGAAAATGTCTTGGAGCCAATCTGGTACAATGAAGGAAAGAGAAAAAAGGGATCCTTTATCTTCATATTTTCGAGAAAGTGCATCCGCAACCACATTTTCTTTTCCTTTCTTGTAAATGATCACATAATCATATCCAAAGAACTTGGTCACCCACTTTTGTTTCTCCTGTGAGGAAATGCGTTGTTCCAGAAAACACTTGAGGCTTTGATGGTCTGTCTTAATTTGGAAGTGTTGCCCTAATAGATAATGGTGCCATAGATAAAAGGCATGAATAATAGCCAACATTTCCTTTTCATAGATTGATTTGCCCAGATTTCTTTCAGATAGTTGCTTGTTAGTAAAGGCCAAAGGTTGAATCTCTTGCATAAGGACAACACCAATTCCTTTCCCTGAAGCATCACATTCCAAGACAAAGGTCTTTGTGAAATCAGGAAGGACCAGTACTGGAGTGGTGCACATGGCCATATTCAAGGTTTGAAAATCTTGAGCAGCTGCTGGAGTCTAAGTGAAAGAGTTCTTTTTGAGGAGTGCAATGAGAGGTGCTGCAATCTTTCCATAATTCTTAACAAACTTGCAATAATAACCTGTTAAGCCCATAAATACACGCAAGCTTTGGATATTCTTTGGGTGAGGCCAGTCTTGCATAGCTTCAATATTTTTAGGATCCACCCTGACACCGTCCTTTCCAACCAGATGACCCAAGTACTTGACTTCTGAGGTGCCAAAATCACATTTAGACTGTTTTAGGAAAAGTTGGTGCTGAGAGAGTAGATGGAGAACTCGATCCACATGGGCAAGATGGTCTATCTAGGTTTTTCTATAGATGAGGATATCATCAAAGAAAACTAAGATAAGGGGTGGGTGGGGTCAAATTTTTTTCTAAAAAATGATATGTATGAATGTGATAAGGGTGAAGAGACGAATCCAATGGAATAGGTCTCAAATAATGGTGCAATTTTTTTTTTATACCTACGGAGTTATACTCCGGTCTGAAGAATATTGTAGTGATGAAATGCCCAAATGCTTAAAAGTTAACTAGGAAGAAATTTGTAGTGATTTGGCAACCCGAACACAGTTGTGTGGAAATAGATCTTGTCTATTTTAATGTGTTTATGTTTATGTCCCCAAGGGTTAGGTATTCAAGGGTTCTATAAACAAGGGTTTTCCCTGTGCTATAGCTCTCTGATATACGTGTGGGGTCCAATAGTAGTACTAGGCCCAATATCTCAAGGCACTAACTAAGGAGGCTAGACCATACCCTTATCCGTACTACCCGACTACCCAGGTACCAGAGAGTATATTCCCGAGTGATGTTCTCGTTGGCACTATAGCAGTCAGGCGACCGATCGGTTTATCTAAAGAGGTCTTCAGGTAATATAGGTTGATCCGTACATAGGTGTTGTCTAATGCGCTACCACTCAAAGGGGTACCAATAGGGGTTACAAGGGTGGCCAATAGATGTGCGCTTAAGTACCACTTGTATTTCCTATGTGTATGAATCCCTCAACCATGGGTTTATGCACGTAACGATAGATCTCTATGGCTTAAAGACGTCGGATTTCGTCTCTACCCTGAAAAAAAAATTAACCCACAATTTTTGCCAAGGAAATTTCTCTGATACCACTTGTAACATAACAGATATAAAAAGTATGCAGAACATAAATAAAATGATAGAAATGGCAGAATAACAACAATATAACAAGAACAATCACCAAAATAACACTGAAATGATATAAGAATAACAACAGAAATAACACTTTGATTCTAAGAGCAATGTTCACGGGCCTCTTCGAGGGGGAAACCTCTAGTCGAGCAAAGATCTATTACAATAATATCCATGCTAGGGTTCTCATACCCTCGACTCCTATTTATACTAAATATGTTTATCAAAAGAAGCATCTAGAGGAATATCCTTCTAGAAGCAGAAGCTTCTATTAGGTCTTCTTATATTCGACTTATTATATTTTATTGAAAGACCTTATTAATATTGACCTTTATTACATCCGAATATATTTTTCTACCTATGTGTGGGTTAGGACCCTTAAATGCACAATATGTTGAAAGTGTTAATGTTGGCATAGTCCAAGTGATTGCAAGAGGATTTGTGCACATGCGTCGTATGTAAGGCTTTGTGCTATTGAGGAGTTGGCTCGGTGCCTTAACCTGATTTTGAGGAAGGTGGATCTAGTGCGCTATGCGCAAATCACCTATCTAGTGTGAAGTTGAGATCTGTGGTTTTGTGCACACGAGAAGATGAATGTAAGGAGATCTAAGAATAATAAAGAAGAAAAAGAAGTTGGTGGACGTAGCCCCACACTGGGGTGAACCACGTATATCCTGTGTTGATGTGCTTTGTGCAATGTTGTTCATGTTGTTTATGTATTTATCTTCTTAGTGCACTGATCTTGATGTATGATAGATAGATCTATGGATGCTTGGTACTTTATGTATGATTAATTCTTGATCTAATTTAATGCTATGTGCTAAGAGGTTTTAAGGGTTGGATCTTGATTGTTACTGCGTTAATCTGTAATAAGGGTTAATATACAATGTACATGAGAATTATAACCTAATGTTTATTGTTGATAAGTTCTCTTTTAAGTGTTGTAATCAAATATCTGTGTCCCAGCTAGGTTGTAGATACCTGAGTCCTGCAACCCCCCCTACCTCTACCTTGGGTGAGACTTCATCTTCTTCGCAGATGTTGCCGAAAGGGCCGGTAGTTAGGGTTTTGTTGGTGCATTGTTGAAGCATTGAACCTTGGGTCTTCCCCTATGCCAACAAATGGTTCTATTGTCGGGATCTGAAACTGTGATTTCTAGGAACTGAAGAAAAGAGAAAGCTCTGTGCCTAGATCTATTTTTGTAGTGCACAATATTCTACTTGACCTGCGAAGATTTGTGCTAAGAAAGGAACTAGATCTGAAGAAAAGATGTAAGATCTTAAATCTTTGTGCTCTGGAAAAGGTAATATAAGTGGAAATTTTTTCTTCGAAAGTATGAATCTAGGTATGTTTGATAGATTTTTTCTTAGTCTGAAAACTAGGGCACAACTAGAAGAAAGATTGATTCGAATAAATTTGATAGAGATAGGGAAAGATATGTTATTCCTATGCATAGAAAGAATTTTTGGACTAACAAGTGGATGCAGGAACCTAGAAAGAATTTTTGCGGAATGCAGGTCCATCACTGTGATCCCAGTGTGTAGTACAGGAAAGGTTGGGGATCATTTAAAAGAAAGAGAGGATTGACATTGTGTTATAATTGCAAAAGATCAGGACATCTTGATCAGGAATGCCCTGGTACCAGTCCTATTTGTCTCTATTGTAAATATATTGGTCATGAAGTTGAGGATTTCCCTAGAATGATTGCCAAAGTTGAAAAGATTAACATGAGATAAGAAAAATATGAACAAGGTCAAGAGACTAAGGATATTTTAGAGAACCAGAAATAATTACAGACTATGTTATTATAGATGAAAGAAACAATGAATGATCACAGAGACATCAGTTTACCATATATATTAAAAGAGAAGCAACGCATAGAAACAATAATATGAGACTTCGACATAAACTGTGTCTTGGATGAAGAAACACATGTGAATATTATGCCAGAAATCACTTGGGAAATTTTTGGGAAGCCTGCTATGGTTCATTCATTGGGAAGGATAGGATTGTTTAAAGGAATACCCTTTGAAATACCCTCAGCAATGCGAAGTTACTAGGATAAGAGAAAGAAAGAATAAGAATGGAAAGAGAAATCCAGATACTTAGATCATAGGAAAGAAGGCAAGAAAGCTCAGTAAGAAGAAAGCAAAGTTAGAAAAACTGCAAGAAGTTCCAAAGAAGACTTCATAGAAGGCATGCTTGCAGAACTTGAACCTCGTTGGAATAGCAGAACCGCGTAGAATGGGACTTCACCACGATGAAGCTATATGACCGTTGGAGGCATCCCAACCGTTAGAATGATGCTCCTGAATGGCTAGAAACTCAGTTATTGAAGGAAATATTTCCATTGGATTGTTGAGATCACGCCATAACAAATGTATTCGTATTGATTGACACATTCCTACCCATTGGACGAATCTATTACGACGTTGCATATTTAACCCGTCGGATGCTGCGTCAGGACCACTTTTTGCAAACTGTGATTATCAAAGCTAACATAGAATCCATTGTACTGCGTTGTATTGTCTATACCTCACCATTCATTTGATCACCTTATTTGTCTATTCACCTACTGGATCCCCTTGATTACAAGTGTGAATTTTGGGTGAGCATAACGCGCTAGAGAAGTATGTGGAGGAAATTTTGATAGACCTCATGGCTGATAAAGTCATGTCTATAGGAATACATGCATCGTCGACTGGTGGATTGCAAGCATCCCCCTCGACTGGATGTTGGTCTATCCGAACTGTGACTGAGAAAAAAAGTAAGCACCGCGATTATCTGGCTAACGCAAAGTGTATCCCATCGGTCTTGCCTGAATTCATCCCGCCTTTGGCTGGTGCAGTTAGCCGTTGTTGGGTCACATATTTGTCCATATTCTCATCATCTATAGACATCCATTCCATCCCTTCTTCATCCTATTATCGTTCATTTATCATTCCATTTTCCATACATTTGCTACAACTGCTCATAAAATGACATATTATTCATGTTATGCTTTAGTGGTTAATAATGATTATTCTTCCTTCATTTTTAATGAATTAAAGACTATTATGCATGATTTTTATGATGATGGTTTGATGACTGATTTTATATATCAATAGTTGCAGCAGTCAAGGTTCCAACCTCCAAATGACACATGTGAGTTCCAGCTCATGGTTAACCGTTTTCAGTGAAAAACGTGGCAGATAAGGAGAGACAAATTTGCATGGAATATTTTGAACCAATGAGGATGAATCTCAAAAATCCGAGACATGGGTTTTGTTCATAATGGTCCCAATTGAGTTCAATGTGGGTCGTTTTCCAATTGGAGCTACGATTTGAGAGAAATCGGTGGTTCTTTAAAAGGGTATGTTTCCATATTTACAGTTGCGACCGGTTCTCTAAACTTAGCAATTTGTTTAAGAAACCCATCGATTTGGGGATTTGATTTGTATAAATAAGACCTCTTCAATTAGGAGAGGGCCAATCATGAAATTATATAGAATTTATTTGTAAGAAAGAGCTGAACTTATGTAATTTCTGAGTTGTCTTCAATAATACAAAGGAGCTGATGGATCTGCAATTATGTGCAACTTTCTCTTAATCTTGTAAGTCTTTTGGACATGCATGCTAGGTGAGGCAGGGCCCCCTCAATCTGGTATGTGTTGGTCTTATTCATTTACTTGTATTTTTCTTTTCATTGTCTTAATTTATCTTGGTTTATGATTAGTTGATCATTTCTTACAGTTGTGTGTTGTTTATTAGATTGTTGTTATAGTAAGATTCAATTCATGTTGTTGTTACTTCATTTTGTTAATACTCCTTTAATTTATGTAAGAGTGTTGTAGTGATTTTATTTCAGCTCAGTGTATTTTCAAGCAAGAGTGGATTTGATTGATTTTAAGTTATGTGTTTTATTTTATTAAATAGATAATAGTGTTAGTTGGAATTTGTTGCTTGCATATATTATGCACGGTAACTTTGAAATACAAGACTTCCTCAGGTTGACAAATTAAATAGTTGGGAAAATACTACAATGCAATTAATTCAACATTAGTTCAGCCCAATATAGCGACTGTTGTTCCTTTGAGTGTAGTTTTTTTTCATTTGAAATTAACAGTTGTTGTTCCTTTCGCACGACTGATGTTCCTTTGAGTGTAGTTGTTGTTAATTTGAAAGGAACAGTTTATGTTCCTTTCGTATGACTGTTGTTCCTTTGAGTATCATTGTTGTTCATTTGAACAGAGAAACTGTCGTTCCCTTTACGATTGTTGTTTCTTTATAGGTGTTGCATCTCTGGAGGTTGGGTATTGAAAACAGAAGGTAAGAACCTACGTAGGCAACAAGTAAAATGCATGTGCCAGTGCCTACCTTTGGCTGATGCATAGAGGTTATTTTAAGGACATATTTAGAGCCCAACATTTTGGTTTCATTTCCGGGGAAGTTATCAAGGGTGCACAAGTCCATTTGACATTGTTTTTTTAATTGCATGTTCTTGACTCCGAGGTGAAGGGTCAAGGCATGTAGTTTCTTTATTGTTTCTATCTTTTCATTTAGTTTTTAGTTTTTGATCCTAAATCTTATCATTTCTCTTAGTGGTGATGTAAGAACCACCCATCCTACTCACAAGTTGATAGGAACATTTGAAGAAGGATCCTTGAGATAGCACATGAAGAATCCAACAAAAAGATGGCAGGTAAGAAGGAGACAGAAGTTGTTACCTTTCAATTCCCCATCAGAGATCCTGAAGGAGTGGTAAAAATGCAAAGCATTCCCCCATCCAATCTACCAAATTTTCACGGTTTGGCAAATGAAGACCCTGATGCATTCGTATTTGAAGTACTTTGTAGAGGTTATGGTTATTTTACTAATGATCAAAAGTTGAATGTTTTTCCCCTTACTCTAAAAGGAACATCCCTCCATTGGTTCATGAGCCTCGGTGGTAATTCTATACAAACTTGGGAAGACATGAAATATGTATTCTTGCAAAGGTACCAAGATTATTGCAGGGTCAATGACGATATCTTTGGAATGACACAAGGAGAATAAGAGAGTTTGGAGGAATATGTGGAGCGCTTTCAATACAACCTTCAAAGATCCAAACAAAAACAGTTGGGAAAAGAGACCTTGAAAACACTCCTACTCAAAGGAATCCATGATGAATATTTAGAAATCTTAAATTTGATGGGAACAAGTGATGTATTTCAGTTACCATATGATGATATTTGTGAGTTATGTAGAAGATATTCAAGAGGGAACTTCAAGATTGGTAAGAATTCTAGTGAGTCTTCTTCTCAATATTTTAAATCTGTGGCAAAAACAAGAGTTATAAGAGCTGGAATTAGTAATTCAATTGAAATTTTTACAGATGATATCATTAGCTCATTAAATTCACAATTGGATATTTTGAAGGACAAGAAGAAATGGGAGGAACCTGAAGAAACAGTTTGTCCTCGGTGCCAGATGAAACATCTTGCAATGTATTGTCCTTTGGATAGTCTCATAATTTGTGGCATATGTGACTTGAATCCTTCAATGGATTGTTGCCCCTCCTTACCCAATATAAAAAAATATATATCAATGAGATCGAGGAGTTGCAGCAATTTCACCACAAGAACCATGTCCTACATGTATGATTCAAAACTCTATCCCTCCATTTCCTTACTCTCACAAGAAATCATTGAATACTCATACACCATGGAAATTGTGGCAACCCCAATCTCACTCCTATCTACCTTGTCCACAAGGTTGGCATGGCCCATCTTATGATCCCATGGCTACTTTCCTTCATGTTGCGGAAACCACTAATACTCCATACTTTCCACAAGCTCTTCATTTGAATGGAGAAACTGTTGTTCCCTTTATGATTGTTGTTTATTTATAGGTGTTGCATCTCTGGAGGTTGGGTATTGAAAACGAAAGGTAAGAACCTACGTAGGCAACAAGTAAAATGCATGTGCCAGTGCCTACCTTTGGCTGATGCATAGAGGTTATTTTTAGGACATATTTAGAGCCCAACATTTTGGTGTCATTGTCGGGGAAGTTATCAAGGGTGCACAAGTCCAGTTGACATTGTTTTTTTAATTGCATGTTCTTGACTCCGAGGTGAAGGGTCAAGGCATGTAGTTTCTTTATTGTTTCTATCTTTGCATTCAGTTTTTAGTTTTTGATCCTAAATCTTATCATTTCTCTTAGTGGTGATGTAAGAACCACCCATCCTACTCACAAGTTGAAAGGAACATTTGAAGAAGGATCCTTGAGATAGGACATGAAGAATCCAACAAAAATATGGCAGGTAAGAAGGAGACAGAAGTTGTTACCTTTCAATTCCCCATCAGAGATTCTGAAGGAGTGGTACAAATGCAAAGCATTCCCCCATCCAATCTACCAAATTTTCACGGTTTGGAAAATGAAGACCCTGATGCATTCATATTTCAATTTGAAGTACTTTGTAGAGGTTATGGTTATTTTACTAATGATCAAAAGTTGAATGTTTTTCCCCTTACTCTAAAAGGAACATCCCTCTGTTGGTTCATGAGCCTCAGTGGTAATTCTATACAAACTTGGGAAGACATGAAATATGTATTCTTGCAAAGGTACCAAGATTATTGCAGGGTCAATGACGATATCTTTGGAATGACACAAGGAGAAGAAGAGATTTTAGAGGAATATGTGGAGCGCTTTCAATACAACCTTCAAAGATCCAAACAAAAACAGTTGGGAAAAGAGACCTTGAAAACACTCCTACTCAAAGGAATCCATGATGAATCTTTAGAAATATTAAATTTGATGGGAACAAGTGATGTATTTCAGTTACCATATGATGATATTTGTGAGTTATGTAGAAGATATTCCAGAGGGAACTTCAAGATTGGTAAGAATTCTAGTGAGTCTTATTCTCAATATTTTAAATCTGCAGAAAAAACAAGAGTTATAAGAGATGGAATTAGTAATTCAATTGAAATTTTTAAAGATGATATCATTAGCTCATTAAATTCACAATTGGATATTTTGAAGGACAAGAAGAAATGGGAGGAACCTGAAGAAACAGTTTGCCCTCGGTGAATGGATTGTCCTTTGGATAGTCTTATAATTTGTGGCATATGTGACTTGAATCCTTCAATGGATTGTTGCCCCTCCTTACCCAAGATAAAAGAAATATATCAACGAGATCGAGGAGTTGCAACAATTTCACCACAAGAACCATGGCCTACATGTATGATTCAAAACTCTATCCCTCCATTTCCTTACTCTCACAAGAAATCATTGAATACACCATGGAAACTGTGGCAACCCCAATATCACTCCTATCTACCTTGTCCACAAGGTTGGCATGGCCCATCTTATGATCCCATGGCTACTTTCCCTCATGTTGCGGAAACCACTAATCCTCCATACTTTCCACAAGCTCTTGAACAACATCCTATTTTCCCATTAAGGTCATCCACACAAACCAATCAACTATACTTTCCATACTTAACTTTTCATCAAGCGCCTCCATGCCCTACACAAATTCCTTTTCAACCCACCTTGCACCCTAACCATAATAAAGTAGTGCAATATACTTACAGTGCTGACCTACACAACTTTCCTACATTTACCACTTATCCTGCCTCATCTACACCATTGCAACAAATCCATATGAGGCCTAGGCAGATTATAAGTCCAAGACTTGAAAATGAAGTTTCTTATTATCATCAACAAGTTGGCAAGATCAACAAATCTGATAAAAAACATACATTGAAACCGAAAAGTAAGCATCTTCTACATCATGGTCACTAGATATGAATCTCTTCTGCATTCAGGAAGATCTGTTTTCTAAAGAGATTCATGGTGTAAAATCTATAGGAAATCAAGGGAACAAGGACTATATTGGATCTTGGTTTCAATCTGTCACCAATCCATAGCTTCATGCTATACTTCAACAATTCTTGGCACCATCATTTCAAGGGAAGTTGGTCTTTCATATCCTGGTATTCATAAAGTTATATTTTCCAGTTGTGGGTATGAGCATATTTGAGACTTTATTACATAAGTGGCTTCATTGGAAGTATTCTTATCCTTGAGTTAATTCATTTTTCAAGTAAATTAGGGTAGGATAATGAATGAATTTTCCATAAATGCTTAATGGAATTGATTAGTTTAGTTCTAAGAATTAGTAGCCTCATTTAGAAATAAAAAGGATTCACCTTCCAGAGATCATCATTCGATCGCTTGTAGCCTTGATCTCATGGAATTTCTTTCAAAAATCATGGGCATCTATTCCATTGAAATTTATATCATTAAAAACATTCACAGCTATTCCGATCACTTTTTGAGAGCCATATTTCATTTATTGGATTTTTGTGGCATTTTGGCTTGAAATTTTTACTAAAACACAGTTGGGACAGTCCATTTTTGGGAGACCAATTTTCAAAACCTATTTACATCCTAATTATCCCTTTGAATCTAGTTTCCAAACCAATTTTAAATTTTGAGATTGGGCATCAAACTAAAAATTTATGGTCAAAATACTAATGGGATGTCAAGTAGACAACTTAGGAACAGAGCTGGGACAGTCACTTTTTTGATGCCTTATTGGATATATCTTGAAAAAATATTTCATTGGTATATTTCCCTATGAATCTAGTTTAAAAATCAATTTGAATCACTCAATTCCGATATCATATGAGGAAGTTATGGCCAAAACACTGACTGCTTGTCATAAATATGCACTTTGAAAAATATGTCTTCCTAGTTGTTCATTGGTAAATTTGACTCATCAATTCCCCTTGTCATTAATTTTTTTTTCTATTGGAGATACCTACAAAAATATAATTTCATCTCCAATTGGAATCACATCAATCCATCATCAAATGAAAACGTTATGCCTAAAACCGTGACTATTGGTCTAGTCTGAAATTCGAAAAACACCTTGTCATGCAGGGTGTTACTAAGAATATTTGGCATATCATCACATGGAATTTTCAAAACCTGTTTCTAATGGAAATAGAACTCTGAATTTACTTTTATTTGTCTTTGTAATCACTCAAATTGGATGAGAAACAAATAAGTTATGATTGAAACACTGATGGGTAGTATATGTTGGCCAACACTCCTGAACAGGTATAAAATGAATTTTGTTTCTGTTATTGTCTTTGGATTTGTTTTATAAGTAACTACATGTTTTTTTTTTTTTTTTGCGTATGTCTTGGATGAAGAGAACCCATACACCTCTCTTCTCCATGATCTCACATTTTATTACAGGTAAGTGCTTATGTTTTGCTAGTCTTTGGAAGATAGAAGAAGGTTAATACATGCATGAGTGATTCTTGAAGACTTTTTCTCAAATTTTCAAATGGATTGAGCACTTAACAAATGGAGAGATTGATGTGCAAACCATACAAAGACAAATGTTTCAGAATTCAAGTTTCATTGCTACATTAACCATGCCAAGAATCCTTCTAAGAAGACATTATGCTCATCATGCTCATTCACCAACACCGTGATATGCCTATACATTTTTTTTCCCTCTACCATTCCATCCATTCCATTACCTTCTGCTCCATTTCATCACTTCCATACTTTCCACTCCAATCACTGCTAACCCATGAATAAAGTCACTCATCTCCCTTACCACTTTCTAATGAAAATCTTTCATCTTCAGTTCTTCAAATCCTTTTGTCTATGCTCACATTGGATGATGTGGGATTCTTTAAGGCCCTCCTTCTAACAAATCTCATCCCATAGACTCCAACACATCATCTGGGATTGAGGCTAGATTTTCATAGTTCCCTGAGATCTGCATACATCAATGGTAGATCTCATTGTTGTTAATCATGGGGATTCATCAATGCTTCTTAATTGACAAATCTTGTAGGTGACTCAACTCCAACAAATCCATTCGTATCTGTCAATATGCACTAAGGTACTTTAGAGCTCACTGTCATCAAAGGTGAGTTTCTTCACATTGGTTAATGACATACATTAATGGCCGGTAATCCAATGATTTCTTTCCATGCTCGACTTCAGAACATTCATTCGCATGGTAAGAATTGTACCTCGGTTTTGTAGTAGTTGAACATTATGTGATCTAATGGTTTCAACAGTGACTTGCAACATCATTTGTTTCATTAGTTCTACAGTCCCTTTCCATTTTCATTTCAACATTTGATTTTCAGAATAAGAGAAGGAGATTTTTGCTTTTGTAGCAGAATTCTTCATCATCATTTGTTTCAGCAGCAATAGTCTTACATGCAACCATCACAACATCATTTCAAATAAGATTCAGCCTCATTCTATTTCATCTCTCATATACATATGTCTCAGCATCAGTTTGGCTTACATCATCTTCAAAAGACATCAGTCCATCCATGCCAATCAAATATTTCATGGAGGTAAAACTTGAGGTTAAATAACATGTTTTTGATTTATTAAATATTTAGGAAAATGTCATGAAGAACCGCTAAGGATTTCTATTCTCCATTTTCATATCATAACTCATCTATTACCTCTCTTATCCATCCATTACCATATCAACCTTCACCTCATACACTCCCAACACCCAAGTCAAATCCTTCTCAACATCTCCTAACATGAAAGCATGAGAAATTGATTTGTTGTTGCCACATAAGAACCAGAATAGAACAAGGAAAAAAATCACTTTGAGTCATTATCTTTGGCATGCAACAACAATCATTAGTTTCTACCCATGGTTTCATATTCAACCATCTATTCTCAACATCATAATTTTATTGTTGAAATCTTAGAAAGTGAAGGTATATCCAAGGCAAATTCAGATCTCCATTGTGTACTCAGATTTTAGCATGATAATACATTCTAGCATGAAATCTATGGCAGAAAATTGGGACACCATTGGTACATATGGAAACAAATTCACCTGGGTGTTGGGAAAACTTATTGGAATTTCCAGATTTTGTCATTGGTTGGCTACATTTTTTTTATGATTTATCTTCATTACATGAAGAATGGACCAGCTACTATGCATGCCCAAGAATCTATTTGAAGAAGGAAGTTGATTGTCCACAAGAACCTATAGTAAAATAAACTATTGTAGATGCCATTTTCTTTTAAACACATGGGTAGAAATACAAAGGTATGTGGTTCATGATACACTATTTCATGTATTGATTCTCAAATTCTGAGCACTTCATAATGATGGTAAAATATTTGGTCCTTACAATCTAAATGTTATGAATTTTCATGGAAAATAAGTCTTGTTATCAATAATGAAAACTTGTGAGGTAACCTACAAACAAAGCAAGTTATTTTGAGATCCGGAATCCCATGATTACAGGGCTGCAATCTCCATAAGAGAAAATGAGATTATTGGAGGGTATATCATATGGTGTGTGGATTGTCAAATACATATGGTTAATCATTTGATGGTAAACTCATGACATGGCCAACTCAATCACATTCTGAGATAACATTTGTTGGATTTCCAATATTGGAGGATTGGTATTTAAGCATCGATAAGGTATTTACAACCAACAGTAAAACATATCCTGTAATAATCATTTTGTAGCAACCTCATGACCAGATTCAAGGTTTGCAGAGTGTTTTCCCATTAAAAATGTTTCCTTGAAGTACAAGCAAAACCTATTGAGGGAATTTGATGGTGATTGCATTGTATACATAAGCAAGGCATACTCATAGATGATTGTCTTCTTATGCATTAGTTTTCTACAGAGGATCTCTTTTGAGATTGTGTTTCATTTTGATTTCATAATGCAGCATGAGGACATGCTATAAAATTAGTGTGGGGCGGTTACTATGCATGATGGTTTTTTCTCTCATTTGCCATTCATATTTGTTTTTCTCATGCATGTTATTTTCTACAAAAAGTGCAGAAATTGATTTGGGCATATCTTCCAAATGACGAACTTGGTTGTGATGATTTTTGATATGATGAAGCATGGGATTAGTCTAAATATGCCTACAAAACCCACTTTGTACTTTGTAAAAAATGTGGTGTTGTCAGAACTGTTTCAGGAGAGTTTCAATTACGAGGAGTTTCAACAATAGGATATCTTGGGATTTGTGTATTGGATTGTTATGATTTTTTGGCAAGAATGTGCATTAAATTGTGACATATAAAACTATCAAAATAACTTCTTCATATAAGTTGTGCTTTGCATGAAAATCCATTATATAAACAACATTCAAATGACTCCTTAACAACTTGGTTAATGCAATGTATTGAGTTGCATGAGGACGTGCAACATTTTCAGTGTGGGGAAGATGTTGGGTCACATAGTTGTCCATATTCTCATCATATATAGACATCCATTCCATTCCTTCTTCATCCTATTATCATTCATTTATCATTCCATTTGCCATGCATTTTCTACAACTGCTCATAAAATGACATATTATTCCTATTATGCTTTAGTGGTTAATAATGATTATTCTTCCTTCATTTTTAATGAATTAAAGACTATTATGCATGATTTTTCTGATGATGGTTTGACGAGTGATTTTATGTATCGATAGTTGTAGCAGTCAAGGTTCCAACCTCCAAATGACACATGTGAGTTCCATCTCGTGGTTAACCATTTTCAGTGAAAAACATGGTAGATAAGGAGAGATGAATTTGCGTGGAATATTTTGAACTGATGAGGATGAATCATGACAATCTGAGACATGGATGTTGTTCAAAATGGGCCCAATTGAGTTCAACACAGGTCGTTTTCCAATTGGAGCTACGGTTTGAGAGAAATCGGTGGTTCTTTAAAAGGGTATTTTTCTAGATTTATAGTTGCGACCGGTTCTCTAAACTTAGCAATTTGTTTGAGCAACCCAGGAATTTGGGGATTTGATTTGTATAAATAAGACCTCTTCAATCAGGAGAGGGCCAGTCATGAAATTATATAGAATTTATTTGTAAGAAAGAGATGAACTTATGTAATTTTTGAGTTTTCTTCAATAATACAAAGGAGATGATGGATTTGCAATTATGTGCAACTTTCTCTTAATCTTGTAAGTCTTTTGGCCACGCATGCTAGGTGAGGCAGAGCCCCATAAATCTGGTATGTGTTGGTCTTATTCATTTACTTGTATTTTTCTTCTCATTGTCTTAATTTATCTTGGTTTATGATTAGTTGATCATTGCTTACAGTTGTGTGTTGTTTATTAGATTGTTGTTACAGTAAGATTCAACTCATGTTGTTGTTACTTCATTTTGTTAATACTCCTTTAATTTATGTAAGAGTGTGGTAGTGATTTTATTTCAGCTGAGTGTATTTTCGAGCAAGAGCAGATTTGATTGATTTTAAGTTATGTGTTTTATTTTATTAAATAGATAATAGTGTTAGTTGGAATTTGTTGCTTGCATATATTGTACACGGTAACTTTGAAATAAAAGTCTTCCTCGAGTTGACAAATTAAATAGTTGGGAAAATACTACAATGCAATTAATTCAACATTAATTCAGCCCAATGTAACGACTATTGTTCCTTTGAGTGTATTTTTTGTTCATTTTAAAGGAACAATTATCGTTCCTTTCATGCGATTGTTGTTTCTTTGAGTGTAGTTGTTGTTAATTTAAAAGGAACAATTGTTGTTCCTTTCACGTGACTATTGTTCCTTTGAGTATTGTTGTTGTTCATTTGAATAGAACAATTGTCATTCCCTTTACAATTGTTGTTCCTTTATAGGTGTTGCATCTCTGGAGGTTGGGTATTGAAAACAAAAGGTAAGAACCTACGTAGGAAAAAAGTAAAATGCATGTGCCAACGCCTACCTTTGGCTGATGCATAGAGGTTGCTTTTAGGACATATTTAGAGCCCAATAGCCATGACAGTGTCCCATGTGATTTCGAATACACGTTGATCACTGCATACCTCTCAAAGGGGATACGTGCAGTTGGACCCCAGTTGGTACTGATCCCAACTCTCAAGATCAACGAATTCAACCTCGGAGACTGAAAGAACTACAAGATGCTCATGGGGCACAGGTACCTGATGAAGATGACTAGGAAAGAATCCCAAGATAGGCCCTGAGCAGTGGATTAAGGAGCTCATGTGATCAACAATCCTGAACATAATGAATATCCCCCACTTTGGTCGACATCAGGAGGTTAACGCTTGCGTTAAACTCCTCCTATCGTGCTACCATGGAGGGTATCTGTGCATTGACAGGCACGTGACCATGGATCCAATGCTGATCCATATCATTATAGGACTAAGCATGCAAGGATCAGACCCTCAGCAACTATACCTAGGGAAGGTTGCAGATAGTTCCCTAGCACAATGTATAAAGGAAGCCTATGGCGATGTAGATAAGGGAAAGCGAGGCTACAAGGTAAAATCCATCCAGGATAGCACAATGCGCCTAGATTGTCATCTTATAGCTGGAAATATCATCCAAAAGAACTGTCCAACACAGGTCACAGGGTTCACAGTAGACCTTGTAGGGAAGTGTGTCGAAGGAATACAGATGAACTGGGTGATTTAGCTCGTCAACGAGTTGGAGAAGGACTGTCGTGAAGCACAGGACCAAGGATACGAGTTTCATTTCAGTTGGTTACTGATTTATTCGCATTTGTTTCCTGGAAAATGCCAAAAGGAGAAGCCTTTCCAGAAGTTGAGCCATCAGAACTGTTGGCCGTAAGGTTCGCCACCTTGTGGTATACAAATGATATGGGGAAGCAATGGGAGTCGAACACTATCTTCCATTCTTACTACCTACAACTGAAGTGCGCCATTGAATCATTTCCATGGATGACACCGAATACACTCCATCAGTACAGATCGTTCATGAAGTTCCATGTAGACTGACACTTTATCTACATCACCATGCGTAGGGATGAAAGTAAGGAGGATCTGTAGTCTTATTATAATCTGATCGATGAAGACATGGAAGAGATCACTAATGAATCGCCAACATAATTCCTTGTACTAGTCGAATATGAAAAACTCTCTGACCCCGACATCATTGGAAGTCCTTTGGTCACCCGGACTAAGTATGATGGATAGAGAAGCGCAAAGAAAAAGAAGAAAAAAGAGGAAGTGCAGAACATAGAAAGCAATGAGGAGGACAATGCATCGAGGAAAAGTAGGATTGACTCACTTGCAAGAGGAGGAGGAGATAAAGTGAACCAAGAGGAAGGAGGAGAAGAAGGAGAAAAGAAAGAGAAAGGAGAAGCTACACCACTGAAGGATCCCCTCACCACAACAAAATCATCACAGAGAGGAAGATATCCCTGGAGAAACCTTTGGTAAGAAAGAAGTCTCATGCCACTAAGCCTCAGTCGAAGAATGTGCTCACAGTGGACTATGTATATATCATCATCACAGCTGTAGAATATGCTTCAGAAGATATCTTGCAGAGACATGAAGCGAACCAAGAAACATTGTATGAAAGAATAGAGAAGGAGCTCAAGGACATAAAACAAGATATCCATTTGAGTCGCGTAGTACCAACTGCGCCTTCTTCAATGAAAAAAGTAGAATTGAGGGATGAGCCCACCCAATTGCGAAGGTTAGCTTTGTCAAGCCCAAGAAGAAAAGGAACATGCTACACAAGACATGAAGAAAGAAAAGGAGGAGGCCTTAGAGCAACTTTGAGTTGTGTAGTAGGAGAAAGATGAAATTAGGGCGATGTTCGAGGAGGACAAAGAGGACATGCAGAAAGAAAAATACCAACTTCTTGCAGAGAAGATTGTGGTCAAAGAGGCAGTAACTAGAGAACTTCTCTCTGTGTCAGGCTTGGCATAGGAGGAACCAGAGTCAACTAAGATACAAGTGGGGAAGCTAGCCGAAGCCATTCAACACCTTCAAGCATGGATAATAGAGTTAGAACTCCAAGTAGTACCTAGCACTCTGCAATAAGTTCGCGATCAGAGGGAAGAAGCTGCCAGGAATGCAATAGAAAGAATTAAGGAATTGGCCTCAGAGTGTAAACAATCAAGTGATCGAAGTGTGCAAACCTATGAGTGCCTTACAGAACATCTGGAGCTGAGGAAATTGGAATCACATCTCCAGGAGGTGAAGCAGTAGGAATCCACCATACAAGCATAGATGAAGTTGCTTACTTCAATTGAGAAGATGAAATGATCACAGGAAAAATGCGCAGTTCATCAACAAATTACTGTTATCCAGAGAAAAGTCATGGAAGTGACATAGAGACTCCAGCCAATGCAGGATGAAGACTGCACACTTTTTGAAGAGATCGAAGGACAAGGTTCACAGTTGGAATAGGTGGTCGCGACAGTGGAACAATGCCTTGAAGGGCCTGTCACTAAGAAAGTAATTCAAGAGTTCATCGAGCAGGAGGCTCTAGCAAAACAACAAGTCAAGGAAGCTCGAGCTAATATCGATGCCTTCAAAGCAGTGTTGCCCAGCTCAGAGTGACTCGGGATGAGTCACAGGTGAGTGTTGGGGGCCTGTTGGCCCTCGACCATGTTTTGAAAGAAAATTGGTCATGTTTGACCATTTATGGGACTTCGACAAGCTGGTCAAAGATGGAGCACCTAGGTGGAGGTGAGATTACAGGATCTCACTTGTTTTGAGAAATTTTTTGGCTTTTAGGGTTTATGTAACGGGTATGGGATGTCAGCCCATGGGTTTACCCATGTTAAGGCCTCTTTGTAAATGTAAAAATAAGTAGCTAAGCGATGTAAAAATTAGTGGTCTATGTGAAAAATATGTTGTAAGTGCTAATGTTGGCTTAATGCAAGTGATTATAAGAGGCTTTGTGCACATACGTCGTATGTAAGGATTTGTGCTATTGAGGAGTTGGATTTGTGCCTTAACCTAATTTTGAGGAAGGTGAATTTAGTACATTGTGAATAGAGCACTTGTCCAGTCTGAAGCTAATATCTATGGCTTTGTGCATAGGAGCAGACGAATGTAAGGAGATCGAAGACTGATAAAGAAGAAGAAGAAGTTGGTGGACATAGCCCCACACTGGGGTGAACCACGGATATCTTGTGTTGATATGCTTTGTGCAATGTTGTTCATGTTCTTTATGTATTTATCTGCTTAGTGCACTGATCTTGACGTATGATATATAGAACCATGGATTCTTAGTACTTTATGTATGATGAATTCTAGATCTGATTTAATGCTATGTGCTAAGAGGTTTTAAGGGTTGGATCTTGATTGTTACTGTGCTAATCTTTAATAAGGGTTAATCTGCAATGTCCATGAGAATTATAACCTAATGCATATTGTTAGCTAAGTGATTTGTTAAGTGTTGTAATCATAGATCTATATCCCAGCTAGGTTGTAGACACCTAAGTCCTGCAACCCCCCCTGCCTCTACCTCGGGTGAGACTTCATATGCTTCGTACGTGTTGCTGAAAGGGTCTGTAGTTAGGGTTTTCATGGTGCATTGTTGAAGCGTTGAACCCTGGGTATGCCCCTGTGCCAACACAACATAATGCAAAAAAATGCAAACCATTGATTTCAATGATAATTCAATGAAGAATGATTTAGAGCAATTAGTTGCATTGATTTCAATAATGACATAATGATAAACAATACGCATTGATTTAAGTTATGATATAATGAAAAATGATTTAGCATAATCAAGTAGTTGCATTGATTTTAATAATGATATAAACAATATGGTGCATTGATTTCAATTATAATACAGTGAAAAATAATTTAGTGCATTTC
Organism: Picea engelmannii; assembly: GCA_009831015.1. Classification (NCBI taxonomy): domain Eukaryota; kingdom Viridiplantae; phylum Streptophyta; class Pinopsida; order Pinales; family Pinaceae; genus Picea; species Picea engelmannii. The sequence goes on along the minus strand of ML790578.1, from coordinate 70,439 downwards.
AACTTTGAGATAGTGAAAATTATCAAGTGAAATGACTTTAATAATAACACGATGAACCAATTTCAAAACACATATTATAAGTTGAATTCTTATACTTTATTTTCTTTATTGTGATTTATCTATTATTGTTTGCACATTAAAACATTATAATATTAAGATATATAGCGTGCATTGACATATACAATGTGTTAAAATCAAAATCATGCAATAAAATGTAAATAGAATTATGAGGAAACTATTAAGATATATAGTGTGAATTGACATATACAATGTGTTAAAATCAAATTCATGCAATAAAATGTAAACATAATTATGAGGAAACATATAAGGTTTTGAAAGATTGGTTGTCATTGATGTCAACCCTTGAAGAAGTTGGGAATCCCAAAAGGTATGGTTATGAAACTCATAGTTGATCGAAGAAAAAGGACATGAAGGATAGTGTTATCACTGAAATTTCATCCGCAAATGGCTACAAGAATCCAATATCTCCAAACACCTATTAGTTCACCTGCAGCCCCAAAAACACTTTTTCAAAAGGCACAAACTATACAACTGGTCAATAAATTGACATGTGTTGAAACACTAAAGGAAGTGCGTGCAGGTGCGTAGGCCAAAAATGCCAGAAAAGCGCACATGCACCTGAAGCGTGACTGTGTATGAGAAACGTCGTGCACTCATGTGAACGGTGCATTTATGGTTATTGTCGACCCTTCACCCACTTCTGGACCAACTTCCAACTTGATTTGACCCTCAAATATGAGTTGAATCTGAATGGGGGGTTGGTCAAAGACCTAAGGGTGCCCTAAAGAGCCCCTTGTTTACACTAACGACCGGTTGGATATTGCCTCAAATACTTGCTATAAAAAGAGGCCATGGGTCCACTGTGAATTGAATAATATCATTGTATTGTTATGATTCCTCTATTCACCTACAACAAACCTCTTTTCTTCTTGGAGCATACTAGCATCATCTCATTAAGCTATTCACCTCACCTCTTGAGGGAATAAGCTTGGATTTCTTCACCATTTTCTTTCTAGTTTACCATTTGTAAGAAGATCTCTCACATAGGGGATTCAAGAGCCCTCCCAAGGAGGAAGAGGGGATCCATAAGTCCCCCTTTCTCTATGATGTTTTCCCATTAATATACTTCTCCATTGATGGCATGATTATTGGTCATTTGTTTGATTGATTTTGGTTCTAATTTCCTCATGTATTTTAGTTTTATTTCTTTTGTTATTTATTTAGTTGTTGTTATCTTATTTATTTGTTTATTTAATGTGATTGAGTCATTTGATTCATACACTAACCTTTGTTCTGTCTAGCAGGCCCAACTAGACTTGCAAGTTCCCTTCTTTTGGTCATTAGAGTGACGAAAAGGACACCAAAGATTGGCGACCATATTGGGGATAAGGTATCAATTTCCTCCCTATTTGGGTTGTTTGAGAACTTATTTTTTACCTATTTTCCTGGTAGGGATCATAACTAGCCTAGCCCTACTCACAAACAAATGAATTTGGAATTGGAAGAGGAGAATTTCATTTAAATTTGTTCTCTTGGACGCGTATCAGAACATGCCCAGGATTTCCAGTCCATAGACGTGCATCTCGAACATCATGCATTGTTGGCCCTTGGTTATGGAAGTACGTGAATATCAAGGAAGAAAAGGTAGAATGTGAACTGCGTGAAAGACACGGTGACTGTTACTGGGTCAAAGTGAGCAAAAGAGCATAAAATATGGAGTGAAGTAAAAGGAAGCAAGTCATTGAACGAGGATATCGAAGATGACAAAACAACAAGAAAGAAGGATAGTGGACAACTCAGCAAGTGGAAAAATCCACCATTGGATGCTTTGGAGCACTGCGTGAGAAGGAAGGAAAGACAGGCTGGTGAAGCTCTGAAAACATGGGTCAAGTTGACCTAGGGTTTTAGACACCTAGGGTTTTGGTATCTAGGGTTTTGACACCTAGGTTTCAACTTAAGGATGTCGGTGAGATATTGTAATGTATAAATGGCAGTATAAAGTACCTGGGATAGGTTGGTATCAAGTTGGTTTTGAGTTGGTATTAGGATTGTTGTTGTAATCTTTATCATTGTGTGATTGAGTGAGTAGGATTGTGTGAGAAAGAAGTGTTGAGTATGAGAGCCTTATGTATTGTAAGATCTTCAACTAGGTGTGAAGATCAACCCTGCAGCTGGGTGCATAGGGAGGGGAGAGATAGAGAGAAGAGGAAAGAAGATCTGCTAGCTGAGAGCACAGACAAGAACTATATGCTTCATCTTAATATATTATAAGAACAGTTTTGTGAACGTAGCCCTAGAGACAGGGTGAACCACGTATATCATGTGTCAAATGTGTGATTGGTTTTATGTTCTTTGTCATTGATATACTTATATTTCACTGTCTTGATAGATCTGATCTGTATTTGTGAGAAGTAGATCTAAGTTGATAAGTGATATATGCATGTTATATTGTTCTAGTGCGAGATCCACTTGATATTCCCCTTGGTTGTAGACATCTCTGTCCTGCAACCCCCCCATAGATTCTTTGGGTGAGATTGCATCTGCTTCACAAGTGTTGCAGAAAGGGCCAGTAGTTATGGCTTGTTGGTGCGCTCTTGGAGCTGAAACCTGGGTCTGCACCTGTGCCAACAAATGGTTTTGTTGCCAAGACCAAAATATTCTTGAGGGAATGTCAAGGTGGTTTCCATCAAAGACAGAGACTCAAAAGTGGATAGAGGATCAAGAAAAGGACTTCACCGAAGCCTAGAACAAGAACCCTAATCTTAGTATAGAGGATTGGTTGGAGAAATATATCTTTACTGATATACAGAAAATTTTCTTTGGAGGAATACATTAGGCGCTATATGAGTGGTTAGCTAGGTTAGCAGATACCCAGTTTGAGATCAGGCCTAGACCACCTGTGGTTTGGATGTCGACGCTGATCAAGAAGGTCAAGAGAGTTGATAACGTTGTGTCAAAAGAAGTAGATCACTAGTTTGATAGCACCATTGGAGGGTACATCACCGAGTTTGTTGTTTATAGAGTAGACTCATATAACTAAGCTAAGAGATATTTCTTCAAGATACCTAGAGGAAAAATTTTACACTTTCTAAAGTTGATAATCAATATGATATTGCATGAGAAGAACATCTTGAAGATAAAGTAGATTGGTTGGACTTGAGAAAGCTAATGTTTAAGAATTCAGACAGTGATAGCGACATAGAGGCTGGACATACGTGTAATGGGAGAGTGTTCAGAGAAGTTCACCTTGCGAACCTGTTTAAGAAGAAATACAGGGATGAGGGTTTCTACAATGGAGAAGAGGTAGATCTAACGGATGAAGAGCATTCAAAACCCACTAGGGAAGAGGAAGGGAAAGATGAAGAGCCTCGCTGGGAAGATCCTGAAACTTCTGAAACTACGCAAACTGCTGAAGTAAGTATTATTATCCCTCCTGTTGATTCAGTATCATTAAGAAATCAAACTAATCCAAGTCACCAGAGCATTCAGAGCACTGCCACTAGTAGTCTACCACATACTCAGTCAGTAACCATAGGAAGATCTATGGCAGATGAGATGAGGATCCCTATTTTTAGGGGAGATGGGTCTGAAGACCCTCATTAGCACTGGTTCCTATGTGAAGTCGTATGGAATATTAAAAATGTCACCGATAAATATTTTAGAAGAACACATTTTAGTACTTATCTAAGGGATCACACACTGAGATGGTACATGAAACTTGTCCATGGACTTGCACAACCTAAGCCACTGAATCAGATCAAGAATGTGTTGACTGCAGAATTCAAGAAAACCAAATCAGAATCACAATGTATTACAGAGCTAAAAGAGATCAAACATAAGGTAGCAGAACCTGTTTGGGAATTCGATCAAAGATTCAATACCTTAATAGGTCGACTGACTTTTCAGATCCCAGATGAACAGAACAAAGAATGGTTGATTGTTTCCCTCTTACCACACATTAGAGTTCCTCTAATGAAACAAAAGATTGATTCACAGGCTGAGGCGCTGCAGATCACCATGAAGCTAGAATCATCCCCTATGGGAGAATACAACTCAGGTGTGAGTCAAATATTGAGTCAACTAACTAGTTTGTCTCTGTAGGTCGAGGATATGAAGAAAGACAAGGGAAAACATAAAAGAGAAGACATATGGTGTGTCATATGTAGATCAGAAGGCCATGAAAAGGAACACTATCCCCTATTCCATGAATACTTGACCTCTGGAGCTTCGATCCCTTTGAAGCAAGTCACCTTACCCTGGTGCAAGGTATGCATAAATAGACATTACCCTAGTGAGTGATACTACATGAAAAATTATGTTCAGACACCCACAAATTTGTATTGCACATTCTGTAATTCCATGGTACATGATGACAGGGATTGTAGGGCTTACAATCTCATGCATGAAAGGTCAAGAGACATATAAAAAATTCAAGGTGAAGTACAACAAGAAGGAAACACTATGCAGTATAACTCCCCTAGGAGAGGAAACTTCAATCCTCGAGGTGGATTTAGAGGAAGAGGATGAGGAGGAGGAATGGGTCGAGATCAAGGACAAATAATTTGTTATAACCACACACAACAATGACACTTGGCAAGGGACTGTCATAACCCTTGTACCACTTGCATCTATTGCAACTTCTTCGGACATGTTATCAAGGAATGTCCAACATTGTTGGCTAAGATTTAGGAAATATGAGGACCTCATAAGAACCTGCAAGTGAAACTGATATATACTGAACCTCGTGGAGAATACCCTAGAGTCGTTGTTATCACCAGAGGAGGCATTATTACAGGAGAAGACAAAATGACCCAAGGAAAGACTACAAAAGCCTCGGGAGTCAGGAAAGCTACAGAGAAGACCCAAAATTTCGATGCAAAGAAAGAAAGACAAATATTTGAGGAGGCAAGAAAACAGTTCAAAGCAGACCAAGTCTCTTCATCGGAAACACGAATAGAATTAATATAATATGGAATGCCTCTGGCATTCGATCAATCTTCTCTTCCAAAAAAAGGAAAAGAGGTAAGCAAGCTCATGGAATTTTTATATACTTGTATTAAGTTGATTCAGGATGAGAGCGTTGTACAAGAGCTACAAAATCTAATAAGACAGTATGAACTAGGAAAGATAGACCCCTTACGGAATAGGGAAGTACACCAAATCACTAAGAAGAGAAGGGAAAATAAGGAACTACACTTGAATGCTCAAATTGGAGAGTATGATATAGACTATGTGGTCCTCAACTTAGGGTCAAAGGTCAATGTCATGATGAAGAAGACCTGGGAATTGATGAGAAAACCAAAGTTTATCTATTCCCCCATCAGGCTTAGGATGGATAATCAACAAGTAGTAAGGCCCTTTGGAAGATTGGAACATGTCCCTGTGGACATCAAGGGAGTAAGAACGTTTGCAGATTTTGAGGTAATTGAGATAGTTGATGATAGTTGTCCTTACCCTATGTTGTTAGGAATTGATTGGGATTTAAACAATTCCACTGTGGTTGATTTAAAGAAAAGATGTATGATGTTTGAAAGAGATGGAATTAGGGACATTACACCTTTAGATCCAGATGAAGGTCAGCGATATATAGAACCTATCAGAGAAGAAGACCACACATATGAACTAGAAAACATATACAAACTAACAACCAGACAACAAGATTACATTAATCATATAGCCGATGGGAATCTAAGTTGGCGAAGTGATAGTGCATGTTCATCAGATTCATAAGAAGCACTGGAGAACTAGAAGAACAAAATGTATGAAGTATCCACAAGGAGATGCGCTAGAATAACAAGAGAATTTTCCTATATATCGACACAACAGTAAGTAACTTATCCACCTTTGATGGTCTGAACCCTTTATAAACTTTCTTGTCAGAATTCGAAGCAAGTGTACTGACACAAAAAATATTTTTGGCAATGGATGAGGCCCTGAAAGCCACACTAGCAAGATGGTGGGGGACACACAAAGAAGACATTACAGACTGGGTACAATGTTGTACTTTGATGACAGTGCGGTTCTCAACACAAGTAGAATTCTGTGAAGTTCGCTACACAGGTCGAAGCTTCCCAAAGGACCATGTGCAAAGTTGTGAGGAAGCCTAGAGAAACATTCCCCAAGAGAAGTGGGTGCACAAATTCATTAACATGCTGGACACAACCCCTATCAATTGTTACCTTCAAGCAGAGATGTGCCTCATCACTATAGATTGGGAAGGTATGACTCAAAATTTTGTAACGACCTTCTTATTTAAAAGTCAATATCCTTCAGTAGACCAAGCATTACAGATTATGAGACAAAAATTATTTGAGGAGGCATCTAGAATCCCTTTAGAAAAAGAAGAGGACAAATGGACTGCGCCCCTTCAGAAACTCCAAGGCTGTTACAACATCAATGTTGATGAAGATGATGATCATAGGAAGGTGAACATCACAGAAATAGAAGTCCAGAGAGATGTGGAAGGACCAAGAGTTGAGTTACCATTCATTGGACAACTAATCAAGATTAAGAAGGTCAATATTGGAACAAGACATACACTTAATCTTGAAAATGTTGGATATTACTGGGATGCTTCCACTATTGACAAGATTACAAAATTATTGCATGAATATCAGGACTTGTTTCCAACCAAGTTCACTAATATGAAGGGAATTAAAGGGCCTATGGGAGAGATGAGGATCCCTTTGAAACTAGATGCAAGACCAGAAAAACAGATACCCTACATATTGAACCCTAAATAAAGGAGAAAGTGAATATTGAGCTCGGTAGAATGTTGGAAGCAGGGATTATAGAACCTGTCGAAGAATCAGAATGGATTAGCCCCATGGTAGTGCAAGACAAGAAGAGATGAGAGATCAGGATCTGTGTAGATCTCATGAAGCTGAATGATGCATGTTTACATGACCCCTTCCCTATGCCATTCACTAACGAAGTGTTAGATAATGTGGGAGGCCAGGAGGTATATTCTTTTACAGATGGATTTTCATGATACCATCAGATCTGGATTTCCAAGGAATGTCGCCATAAGACCAAATTTGAAACAGAATGGGGGTCCTACCAATATATAGTGATTCCATTTGGATTGAAGAATGCCCCTACCATCTTTTCCAGGGTGGTGGTCGAAGAATTCAAGGAGTTTCTGCATAAATTTCTAGAAGCATATTTTGATGATTGCACTGGTTTTAGTTTATTGAAAAATCATATTGAATGTCTAAGGCTAATGTTGGATAAATGCAGGCAGTGTCAAATTACCTTGAATCTGAAGAAATGAATCTTCTTCTCACCATTTGGAGTGTTGTTAGGTCATATTGTATGCAAGCAGGGATTGCTAGTAGATCCATCTAAAATTTCCATTATAGTTGATCTACCCCCTCCTACTTCAGTCAAACAACTGTGCACTGTGTTGGGACACACAAGATACTACATGAAGTTCATTAAAGGATATTCCTAGATTAAAACACCCATGGAGAATATTTTGAAGAAAGACTATCAGTTTAGTTGGACAGAAGAATGCCAACAGAGCTTTGACACACTGAAACATAAAATGGTTATTGCGCCTATTTTGGTTTTCCCATATTGGAGCAAGGAATTTCATGTGCATGTCGATGCGTCTTCTATTACCTTAGGAGTAGTGTTATCACAACCTAGGGAAGGAGATATTGACCATCAATTAGCATTTCCTAGAAGGAAGCTATCAATTGTTGATATTAATTACACCATCACTGAGCGAGAAGAGTTAGCCATGGTATATGCACTATAGAAATTTCGCCACTACTTTTTGGGAGGACACTTTAAAATGTTTACTGATCACTCCACACTGAAATACTTAGTCAACAAGACAATGTTGGGGGGAATAATATGAATATGGATTATGTTATTCCAGGAATATGACTTTGAGATCATAGTAAAGCCAGGAAGAATGAACAAAGGTCCTGACCACTTGTCAAGGATGGAACATGGCAAAGAGTCGACCAGTTTGGAGGATTCACTGTCGGATGCACAGTTACTAGACATTAGAAATATTGATGACCACTTCGTAGAAATAGTCCAGGTCCTATCAACAGGAATGGCACCTAGCGATTATACAATTCCACATAAGAAACAACTAGTAGTGCGTGTTGCAAACTTTTCACTTATAGCTTGATAGTTATACAATATGGGACCTAATGAGATATTGAGAAGGGGTGTTATGGAGACAGAGCGACCATTGATCATTGTAGAAGCTCATGAAGGCATCACAGGAGCACATTACATAGGGAACTAAACTTTGCAGAAGGTTCTTAGAGCTGGCCTTTGGTGGTCTACCTTACACAGAGATGCTAAAGACTATTACAGATCCTGCGATGTATGCCAAAGAGTTTGGAAACTGTCCATAAGAGATGAAATTCCATTAGCACCATTGTTGACCCTACAAGAATTTGAGAAATGGTCCATTGACTTCGTGGGACCTATAAACCCACCAGGAAAGCACACAGGTGCAAGATATATAATCATTGTGACAAAGTATTTGACTAGATGGGCCAAAGCAAGAGAAATTAAGGACTGTAGTGCAACTACAGTTGCGCACTTCATATTTGATGACATCATAACCAGGTTTGGATGACCAAAGATCCTTATGAGCGATCAAGGCACACATTTCATACATAAAATAGTTGAATCCCTGACTAAGGAATTTGCAGTCCACCATCAGAAGAGCACACCTTACCATCCACAAGAAAATGGGACAATGGAAGCATTCAACATGATCTTGGAGACATCGATGACGAATATTTTTAGTGTGAATAGGGATGATTGGTATTTAAGAGTACTAGAAATACTATGGGCCTATAGAACCACTTGAAAGAAGATAACAATGAAGACCCCTTTTAAGTTGGTGTATGGTCTTGACGTCGTTGTCCCAATGGAATATTTGGTACCAATCCTAAGAATTGTTGCCTCTATAGATATGGATGATATTGTCATTGTTTGAGGAAGTCTTGCATAGTTGGTTGAGCTAGAAGAAGATAGATTTATTGTAGGATTCCATCAATAGGTACGGAAGGAAATAGAGAAGGCCTATCATGACAGGAACATCAAGAAGAAGGTATTTAAACAAGGCAATCTAGTATTGGTATATGATAGTAAGTTTATAAAACATCCTGGGAAGTTTAGAACGCATTGGCTTGGGCCATATGAGATCACCCATGTTACAGAAGGAGGAGTTGTTTAGTTTATGACTTTGAAGGGAGAATGGAAGGAAGGATTAGTGATTGGGAGTTGGTTGAAAATTTATTATGATGACCAGTTTCCCCACAACTCTTAGTAAAATCAAGAGGAAAAGGGTCTAGGTACCATGTGCATTTGAAACTGGGTACTAGACATAGAAAATACAGTCTTCATAAGGAAGGAGAGGAGGCATCAAACAAAAAGTAGAGGTTTCCCTGCACAGCCTAAAGTCGAAGTAACACAGAAAGGTTAGATCTGAAGTGCCTCAGGATGAGTCACAGGTGAGTGTTGGGGGCATTTTGGCCCTTGGTTATGGAAGTATGTGAATATCAAGGAAGAAATGGTAGAATGAAAACTATGTGGAAGACACAGTGACTGTTACTGGGTCGAAGTGAGCAAAAGAGCAGAAAAGACAGAGAAAAGTAAGTGGGAGAAATTTTTTGAATGAGGAGATCGAGGATGATAGATCAACAAAAAAGAATGATCGTGGACAACTCAAAAAGTGGAAAAATCCATCGTTGCATGCTTTGGAGCACCGCGTGAGAAGGAAGGAAAGATCGGCTGGTGAAGCTCTGAAAACGTGGGTCAAGTTGACCTAGGGTTTTAGACACCTAGGGTTTTGGTATCTAGGGTTTTTACACCTAGGTTTCATCCTAAGGATGTAGGTGAGATATTGTAATGTATAAATGGAGGTCTAAAGGACCTAGGATGGGTTGGTATCAAGTTGGTGTTGAGTTGGTATTAAGATTGTTGTTGTCGTCTTTATCATTGTGTGATCGAGTGAGTAGGATTGTGTGAGAAAGAAATGTTGAGTACGAGAGCCTTCTGTATTGTAAGATCTTCAACTAGGTGAAAACAAGTGCGAAGACTTGATCAACACTGGTTCCTATGTGAAGCCGTATGGAATATTAAAAATTTCACCGATGAAGTTGTTAGAATAACACAGTTTAGTACTACTCTAAGGGATCGTGCACTGAGTTGGTACATGAAACTTGTCCAAGGACTTGCACAACCTAAGTCGTTGAATCAGATCAAGAATGCGTTGACTGTAGAATTCAAGAAACCCAAATTGGAATCACAATGTATTACATAGATGAAAGAGATCAAGCAGAAGGTAGCTGAACCTATTTTGGAATTCGATCAAAGATTCAAGACCTTAACAGGCCGACTGACTTTTAAGATCCTAGATGAGTAGAACAAAGAATGGTTCATTGTTGCCCTCTTACCACACATCAGAGTTCCTCTAATGCAACAAAAGATTGCTTCATAGTCTGAGGCATTGGATATCTCCATGAATATAGAATCAACCCCTATGGGAGAATCCAACTCAGGTATGTGTCAAATATTGAGTCAGCTTACTAGTTTGTCTCTGCAGGTCGTGGATATGAAGAAATACCAGAGAAAAGATAAAAGAGAAGAAATTGGTGTGTCAGATGTAGATTAGAAGGCCATGACAAGGAATATTGTCCCCTATTCCATGAATACTTGTCCTCTAGAGCTCCAAGCCCTTTGAAGCAAGTCACCTTACCTCGGTGCGAGGTATGCAAAAATAGACATTGCCCTGGTGAGTGCTACTACATGCAAAAATATGTTTAGACACCCACAAATTTGTATTTCATGTTTTGTAAGTCTATGGGACATGATGATAGGGATTGTAGGGCTTACAATATCATGCATGAAATTTTAAGATACATATACAAAATTCAAGGTGAAGTACAGCAAGAAGGAAACACTATGCAGTATAACTCCCCTGGGAGAGGAAAATTCAATCCTCAAGGTGGATTCGGAGGAATAGGATGAGGAGGAGGAATGGGTCGAGGCCGAGGATAGATAATATGTTATAACTGTGCACATCTAGGACACTTGGAAAGGGACTGTCATAACCCTTGTACCACTTGTAGCTATTGCAACTCCTTCGAGCATGTTCTCGAGGAATGTCTAGCATTGATGGCTAAGCTTCAGGAAAGACGAGGACCTCAACAGAAACTGCAAGTGCAAGTGATATATTTTGAACCTCGTGGAGAAGACCCTATAGTCACTATTATCACCAGAGGAGGCACTGTTATGGGAGAAGACATAATGGCCCAAGGAAAGACTACAGAAGACTCGGGAGTTAGGAAAGCTACAGAGAAGACCCAAACTTTCGATGCAAATAAAGAAAGACAAATATTTGAGGCAAGAAAAGAGTTCAAATAAGACCAAGGCTCTTCATCGAAAACACAACCAAAAGTAAGATAATATGGAATGCCTCTGGCATTCGATCAATCTTCTTTTCCAAAAAAAGGAAAAGAGGTAAGAAAGGTCATGGAATTTTTATATACTTGTATTAAGTTGATTCAGGATGAGAGCATTGTACAAGAGCTACAAAATATAATCAGATAGTACGAACTAGGAAATATTGACCCCTTAATGAATAGGGTAGTACACCAAATCACTAAGAAGAGAAGGAAAAATAAGGAACTACACTTGAATGCTCAAATTAGAGAGTATGGTATAGACTATGTGGTCCTCAACTTAGGGTCGAAGGTCAATGTCATGACGAAGAAGACCTGGGCACTGATGGGAAAAAAAAAGTTAATCTATTCCCCCATTAGGATTAGGATGGCTAATCAGTAATAAGTAAGCCCCTTTGGCATATTGGAACATGTCCCTATGGCCATCGACGAAGTAAGAACGTTTGCAGATTTTGAGGTAATTGAGATAGTTGATGATAATTGTCCTTACCCTGTGCTGTTAGGAATTGATTGGGCTTTCAAAAATTCCACTGTGGTTGATTTAAATAAAATATGTATGACGTTTGAAAGAGATGACCTTAGGTTCATTGCACCTTTAGATCCATATGAAGGTTAGCGATACACAGAACCTATTAGAGAAGAATACCATGCATATGAATTGGAAAACATATACAAACTAACAACCAGACAATAGCATTACATTAATCCTACAACCGACGAAAATCTAAGATGATGAAGTGACAACGCATGTTCATTAGATTCAGAAGAAGCATTGGAGAAATGACAGAACAAAATGTATGAAGTATCCACAAGGAGATGCGCTATACTAACCATAGAAGTTCACTAGATCGACACAACATTAAGTAACTTACCCACCTTTGATGGTCAAAACCCTTTAGAAACATTCTTGTCAGAATTCGAAGAAAGTGTACCAACACAACAGAGATTGTTGGCAATGGATGAGGCCCTGAAAGCCACACCAACAAGATGGTGGGGGACACTCAAAGATGACATTACAAACTGGGTACAATGTCATACTTTGATGACAGTGTGGTTCTCAGTACAAGTAGAAGGCTGCGAAGTTCACTGCACAGGTCGAAGTTGCCCAAAGGACCATGTGCAAAGCTATGAGGAAGCCTGGAGAAAAATTACCCAAGAGCAGTGGGTGCACAAATTCATTAACACATTGGACACAACCCCTATCAATTGGTACCTTCAAGCAGAGCTGCACCTCATCACTACAGATTGGGAAGGTATGACTCAAGATTTTGTAACTACCTTCTTATTTGAAAGTCAATATCCTTCAATAGACCAAGAATTACAGATTATGAGACATAAATTATTTGAGGAGGCCTTGAGACTCCCTTTAGAAAAAGAAGAGGATGAATGGATTGCACCCCTTCAGAAACTATAAGGCTATTACAACATCAATGGTGATGAAGACTGTTATCACTGAAATTCCGTCCACAAATGGTTACAAGAATTCAGCATCGCCAAACAGTTATGAGGTCACCCATGGACCAAAATTACCACAAAAGAATTTCCAAATAGTCAAAAACTATACAACCAGTGAAAAAATTAAAGTGTGTTATGGCTACACAGGGCACGCACGCACATGCACAAAATAGAAATGCAGGAAAAGTGCACATGCACCCGATACATGACTGTGGTCGCAAAAAGCCGCACACATGTGAGAATGACGCATTTATGAGAGTGGTTAGCCTCCCACCCACTTCTGGTTCATCTTCCAAGTTGATTTGACACTTAAATATGGATTGGATTCGACTAGGTGGCTGGTCAAAGACCTAAAAATGCCCTAATTAGCCTCTTTCCACACTATAAGTTCATTGCACAATACCTCAAAGAGGTGCTATAAAAAGGCCATGGGTGCACTTCATTTTTCAAGGAATTTCAATAGCAAAGTTATGCTTCTATTATTCTCTTGAGGAATCCTCTATTCTCATCAAGAGTATATTAGCACCATTACATTGGGCAATCCATCTCACCCCTTGAGTGGATTAGCAAAGAATTCTTTCACCATTTTCATTCAAAGTTGTAAGAAGAGCTTATTTGTGGGGGTCCAAGAGCCCTCCCTTGGAGGAATAAGGGACTCATAGTCCTCTTTCTTCTTGGTGTTTTCTTTCACTAATATCAACCTTACCATTGGTGACATGGGTCTTATTGTTTCTTTTGTCCTTATGTCCCTATGATCATTATTTTAGTTGTTATTTTATTTCTTAGTTTAATTCTTAGTTGTTCTTTTATATTTCTTTCTTTAACTCTTTTCCTTACAGCTGTCCTGCTTAGCAAACCCAACTAAGCTTGAAAGCACCTCTATTTTTCTCACTAAGGTGACGAAAGAGGCGCAACAAATTTGCGACTCCACTGGGGAAAGGTATTAATTTCCTACCCCATTTGGATTTTTCTATCTCTTCTTTTGGTTTGTTTAACTTGCAAGTGCATTAACCGGCCCAAATTGATCTGCTAAACATCCAATTCCAAGTTGAATTGAGAGAATTCCATCCGAAATTTTTCTTCACGGTCGTGTGTCTATTGTGCGCGAGTTTTTTGGCCCACAAACACTCATCATGTGCACATGCGCCAAAGTCACAGTATTTTTCTACGCACCTACGCCCAAGAGCTCATTTCAAACACATCTTAAGATTGTAATAGGGCCATACATGCCCACATGCTACAAAGATAGGATAGTGTTGAAATTTACTTTCTTAGATTAAATCACTAGGGAAGTTTAAAGGTTTTGTAATGGGCCCATACATGTCCACATGATCACAATCTAGGATAGTTTCAAATATTTTCTTAGATTAAATCATAATAGGGAGTTAAAGGAAGAGTAAAGGACCCACATGTCCACATGCTAGCTTCCTAGGGAATTTTGAGTTACGCAAGGTTGTACCAAAGGCATTTAGTTAATTAGGTAATCAACACTTGTAAGGACCAAGTAAAGTCCACATGCAACAATGTCACACCTAATTCATTAAAACATTGGCACACTTTCACTCATTCACACACAAAAGTCACTTATCACTCACATAGTTTTCTTCTTGAAATGTGGAGGTCAAAGTAAGTTTCCACCAAAGGGATTCCGAAACACCCCACCCTTTTCTTGATGAAACTATCCACTCCCATTTAATTTCAACGAGGTTGGTTCACACCCCCAATATCTCCAACAACCACATCTAAAGTTTTTCTAAAAACTCACTAAGTTTTCCTCCACAGGAGGTGCCAAAATAATTTTTTTAGTCTAGGTAGGATTTCGGGGATAGGCATCCAAATAACTCCCCGTTATATGGTCCTATCATTATCAAAACAATAGAAGTTGTCAAATAGGGAACTGAAAATCCTCCAAGTCAAGTGTTCCTAACACCATAAGGCAGGGAGATATCCGCGAAGGTTTGAAGGCTGAGGTCCAGTTGTTTTGTGCGTCCCCCCTTGAGGCACCCGCCTCTTGGACGGGATCTAGCCCGTGACCCATTTCTTAGGCCGAAAATTTAAATGTTTCACTTTGACCGAGGTACCTAGTGACCAAATTTTAGGACATCTACCTAGGTGGCAATTGTGGGATGCAATTGCACCTTGATCAGATTTTGTGTGGCTATTGGGAAATATCGCCAGCTCTTTTGGGATATGCCCCCTTTACCCCTCATTATAACTGATTCTTTCATCCTTCACTAGTTTCTCTTTCAGTGACTTCAGACCCCACTATTAAGTACTATTGGAAGGTCTAGTGCTATTTGAGAGGAAGGGCGTTACGTCTTTTAGGACACGAGCATTTGTTTTCTTTGATTCCCCATGCGGACAAAACCCCCTTATCCACATATATGCTTCTTTTACTTTATGTATGATGCATTTTTGATTACATTTTGATTTAGATATATATTGTGCTAAGTTCAAAAAAAATTACAACAAAGGCTCTTGCTTATTTATTACTCTCACCACCATTTGCACACATTCACTCAACTAGTCAGACATCATAGGGGACCCACAGAATCCCCGTCATTCCCGACGCATGATAAATCTCCCTCCTATCTTAGGGGGAGTGCTTGGTCTTTCCAACTCATCGGCACCACCTTCTCACACTCTAGTGAGTGCCACTATCTTACGATCATCTTTTCTTGGTTCCACATTACTTGGGTCCACTTCCCAAGGTCCTCTGTCCACTCACTCTCCTTTACACGGAAGCGGGGGGCCAACTTCCTCTCAAGGGGGAAGTACCAACCCACCTAGTCCCCCTCAAGGGTCAGGTTCACAATACACTCACACCATGGTTGGAGCTAATCCTCCCCCCCCACTGTAGATGCCATATTTGGCCTCTCTCAACATACCAGATCTAAGAAAAATCACCAATGATCCTATATTGCATGACCCCACATGGCCGCAATGCCTACCAAACTACCTTCAGACATCCCCAAATTTGAAGGAAAGGCAGGTGATGATCCTACCAACCATTTTATGACTTTCCACCTATGGTGCTCTTCCAACAACATTATGGATGATTCCATCAGACTACGATTATTTCAACACGCACTCACTGGCCCATCAGCCAAATGGTATGTAGACGAAAAATCAGGGTCCCATGCGACTTTTGAGTCCTTGGCTAAAGCATTTTTGACCTTCTTCCAATTACCAATCTTCCATGACAATGGTCTTGAACTACTCTCTAATTTCAAACAAACCTCAGCCACACATATCGTTGATCACATTCATGAGTGGCATAGACAACGTACTTTGTGCAAAGCAGAAACCACCAAATAACAGTGTCTTGACTAGTTTCTCAGATCACTTGTCTTTCTCCTCGGTAAGGATGTGGCTTCCACCTTCCCTCAATCATAATAAGAAGCCATCAGTAAGGCTCAACAATATGACCTCATCTATTCACAGTCAGGGTACTTGTACACTGTACTTCTTGATCTCCCAAAACCCATGCCATTTGGCCAAGACAAACCTGGGATGTCTCACTCAGTAGACAGATTGATTGGTAATACCACACACCACGGTCCACATCCCCAACAACCACCAATGTATGGTACACCTCAATATCTATCGGCATATGGGGGAACCTCTTATTACCCCCCACCCCCTTATAAACAACCATACCCTGTTGCTATGCCTCCACCCATCAGTGGACCACCACTGACACCCCCCATACACCCACCTATCCAAACAAGTTCTGGTACCCCCTCTACCTCAGCTTATAGTACTAGCGAAAGAGCCACACCTTCCTATGTACCTTACAGATTGTTACCCCCACAGAATCCATACTTTCCATTTCCTAGTCCTCCACAACCTATGGCTCCCCCACATCCTCACGTTGGGGTGAATTTTGTTCAACCCTCTCTCATTTAGCAATATCAAAATTTTGAACAGCTAAATATGGAAAATCCAACCCACCCGTCAAATAATGCCAAAAAGAAAGGAATAAACAGGAACAACAACAACCCAGGTGAAGGCAGGAATGAACCCAAGTAGAACCAACCTACTGGGGGCAACGAAAACCAAGGGAATCAGAACACCCATGGGGGAAATAACAATAGGCATCAAGGGAGAAATAACAATACTATTAAAACCACCTTCCCTTGTGCCCTTTGCGGTGAGTTTGATCATTATACTCATCATTGCCCCCAAATCACTGATTTCAAATGGTTGAAAGACTCAGGTAGTCTACCACATCCTCCAGCACCGCTTGGCCCTCAACAAGCCCCACCACAATACATGCAACAACCCCCCCCAGCCGTGCTGCAGAACCCCATTCCACACCAAGGTGTGATGAACACCCAACAAGAGATACAGCCTACCCCACCACAGTTGAGACAGTACCTCAATCCAAACAATCCCATAGATCGTACTATCCTCCTCACTAGTGAGGAAGAAATCCTTCTGAAAACACATAATCATCAATACCATGCACCTGCTGAGTCTCCTCCCATTCCCCCAGAAACAATCCCTACACCAATGGGACCCTCGTTGGTGATCCCTCGCCCTAACGTAGAACCACTTCTTCGCATCCCTTGCATCCCATTGCACAGGAATGTCCACAACCCACAGGCTAGGGTGGCTCATAATTACAGTTTGGTCTCTGACTTAGCACAATCCCCAGCTTCCATGTCAGTCTTAGAAGTCCTTCAGATTTGTCTCGCTCAACGGAAATCATTACTTTCCACCTTGGGGGCAGTCGACCCCACAGATACTCACCTCATCACATTTGATATCGACAGTAGAGAACCTCGACTCCCCACTCCAATCTCTTTTCAAATCCGAGTGAAAATTTAGAACATAATAGTTCATTGGTGCATCATCGATGAAGGTGCAACCACATGCATTATGTCCAAATCTATATGGTAGAAACTTGGTTCCCCCGAACTCATACCATATGCCATTACCTTAAGAGATTATGACGGACGACCATCATCTCCTGAAGGGCTCTTCCAAAATGTCCCTGTAGAGCTCGGGGGCAATACTATTCTCATCGACATCGAAGTTATCAATGCCCCACTCGATTACAATATCTTGTTCGGACGTAGCTACATGTATGCCATTAAGGCAGTTTCCTCTTTTGTCTTTCGAACAATGATGTTCCCCCATAATGGGAATATCATTACCATTGACCAAGTCTCACATTACAAGCCTCACCCTTCTACTAACATCGATAACATTCTCCCTCTCATCCACATGAGTCATGATGCATACCCACTCATCGAAATGGGTCCAGGGATTTTCAAAGACCCATCATTGTTAGGAACTTACCACGGTGAGCCACTGCTCCTTCATCCTTCCAATCAAGTATGCATCGCAGCATCCAACGAAACTTACATAGAGGATACCCTTCCTCCTTGGGAGGCTTCTATCATATCTGACTTCCCACTAGTCGCAAAGCTCCCCCCTCACGAGCCTCCTGTGAACTCGTCGACTCCACCAGTCCACTATTTCCCCTCTCCCCAAGGCCATATCCTAGTTTGGGAGACAATTCCCCAGGACATAACTCAGATCCCCTTATTTTACCCTCCACCAGTCGTATAAGATTTCCAAGTAGCCGCAACGCTTACCCTCCCTAATATGGTTTTAGCAATTCTAGTTTCATATTTACATCCACCAGAGATGGTCCCTCATCCATCCCTTCCCCCCCAAACAGAAGGAATCCCAATGATGATTCCCATATTCACTCCCACCATACCCTCTACACCCCCACTCACTAACCTCCCTGCCACATTTGGGGGCAGGCGAAGGAAGAAAGAGCCTATAGCTCCACTTCCCCCATGCATCCAACCTCCTTGCGTCCAACCTCCTTGCGTGCTATGTGAGAAAGATGGACACCAAACCAACAACTGCCCATCTCTACCGGAGTTACGAAACTTTATTCCACTCAATCAAACTCCATCAACACTTGCCACTGTAGCAAGTACTACCTCTACAACCCCTCACTCAAGTAGTAAAGGGATGCGAACCAAATTCGTTTGTGCTATATGTTTAGAATATGGCCACTATACACACCATTGCCCAACACTACCGCGCTTTTGGCAGACATTAGCCGTAGTATGCCAAAGCTTCCAGAATGAACCCAAACCAACTACAAAAATCACTGACATCCATTATGTCACAACTTCAGTCAATGAACGTATGAGACGCCCTTTCTCTCTATGTGAATCCCTCGATCATTTTACATACCAATTTCCTATGATCATTGAATACAGACAACGCCAATTGACCCTGATTCAAACCCCTACGCCCCCTATAGAATCAATGGTTGACCTTACCTCATCACTAGAGATTCTTCATATCATTTCTCCTGAACCCGAGGCACTCTCGACACCTCCATGGTTCTTGGATGACTTATCCGAGGATTCACCCCCAAATCCCCCCAATTATCCCGTACATTTCCCTATGGAAATTTTACATCCAACTACCACTAGTACTCCTCAGTACTTCAATATTTGGTTTATGTCAAGAAAACCATCACAATATCATTGCATCATTCCCCCTACTTCTTCTTCACCCAAAGACAACCACACGACAATAGTCACCAATATCACTCTCTTAGACCCCTTGTATTCCCGCCAATTCCACTGTGACAAGGACATACTCGAAGAGTTAAACACCCCCAATTACCCGTGGGATGCACTACACCACAGAGCACTCTTCTTTTCACAGGAAGCCTTCACACCTCCTAACCCACACCCCATATACATAGTCGAAACCAAGGATTTTATCCCATCAGTGGATATCAACTGGTTCAACAACCCCATCCCAGGCACTAATGCTTTTGAAGAAGGCAACATGGCCAACATTTCCCCGACCATCAAAAATGATATTTCCATAAAAAATGGAGTCATCGAGGAAATCACCATTGGCGCCACTTACACTCCTCAAGAAATCACCACCTATAAAGCCCTGTTCCAAGAATATCAAGATATTTTTTCCTGGTCATACACATAAATGACTAGCCTTGATCCCTCTATCGTTGAACATCGCATCGACACCTGGCCTGACATTACACCAGTTCATCAAAAATAGTGATCGCTACACCCATCCAAAGGAGCAGACATCAAAGCTGAGATTGACAAATTACGCATATTCGGGTTCATCTATCCCATCATCTATACATCATGGGTTTCCAACCCTATACCCATTAACAAAAAACATGGCACTATTCGTGTCTGCACGGACTTTCGCAATCTCAATCACTCTTTTACCAAAGAAAACTTTCCAACACCTTTCATCGATCAAATTATTGATGACTGCATAGGCCATGAGGCTCTATCCTTCATGGACAGCTTCTCTGGTTATAATACAATCCAAATTCACCCAACCGATCAATACAAAACCGCATTCACTACCCCTTGGGGTACTTTTGCATATCGTGTCATGCCTTTTGGCTTAAAGAATGCTGGTGCAACTTTCCAATGGGCTATGACATACATTTTTCATGGTCTGGCTCATATCATCCTTACATACTTGGACAACCTCACTACTTGATCCAAGAAATGCACCCAACATCTTGATGATTTATGGATCATCTTCCAACGGTGTTGTCAATACAACATCCGCTTGAACCCCCTCAAGTGCTTGTTCTGCGTCACTATGGGGTGCCTCCTCAGATTCATCATTTCCCAAAGTGGTATTACCGTGGACCCCCTCAAAGTCCAAGACATCACAAAAATTCCACCTCCCCAAAATTTACGTCAACTCCAAAGCCTACAAGGAAAAGCTAACTTTTTACAATGATTTGTCCCAGACTACGCCACTCGCGCACATGGTTTCCTTCACCTACTACGCCATGACATCCCATTTCAATGGGATGAACATGCCCAAAAAGCATTTGACAATCTTAAAATGGCATTGTCTAACGCCCCTTTAATTAGTTCACCCAACTATAATTGCGACTATATCCTCTACATATCAGCATCAACTATCTCAGTAGCAGGCGTTCTCATTCAAAATGGTGATGACGATCATGAGCATGTCATTTACTATGTTAGTAAGAACCTATCAGGGCTAGCCTTGAAGTATAAACACAAAGAGAAACTAGCCCTTCCAGTCGTCTTCACAGTTCATAAACTGTGTCATTACATTCTTCTTCGCACGACTAAGGTCATAACAGATTCCAACCCTATGCAATACTTGCTTAGTCGTTGGCAAATTAATGGAAAATTTGCCTGATGGATCATTATCCTTCAGGAATACAATCTTGAATTCTCAACACCCAAGAGAAAGAAATATCTCGTCCTCTCTAAACTTATCACGGCCTTCCCCTCTGATACTACCAGTGCCCCCATCAATACCGACTTCCCCGACAAACATCTCTTTTACATCACTTCGGATGATCCTTGGTAAGACAACCTCCTCTTCTACCTCCGAACCCAAAATTTTGGTAACCACCTCTCACGAGATGATCGTCATCGTATCCACCACCAGGCCCCCCACTATCTCCTCATCGGAGATATCTTATATTGGCGAGGGGTCAACAACATACTCCGTCGATGCTTGACTATTGATGAGGCCAATAGAGTCTTGAATGAATTCCATAGTGGCAAATGTGGGGGCCATCTTTTGGGAATGTCCACTGCTCAGAAAATCATCCAAGCAGGTTATTTTTGGACTACATTGTTTCATGATTGCATTCATGCTGTGAAGTGATGTGAGAAATGTCAGCTTTATGCCAACAAATCATGAGCACCACCTTCTCTCCTTCACCCAGTCATTATTGCCGACCCCTTTTTTAAATGGGGCATCGACTTCATGACTTGTAATCCCCCATCTAGCAATGGACACAAATACATTGTTGTCGTAGTTGATTACTTCACAAAATGGGTGGAAGCTATGCCCACCTTCAACAATACCACTGACACTGCAACATGTTCTGTTTATTTAATCACGTCATATCTCACTTTGGAGTACCACTCCAACTAGTTTTCAATCACGGGAAACACTTCGAGAATGAGATTTTTGTCGAAATCTCATCTCAATTAGGATTCTCCCATGAGTTTTCCTCCCCATATTACCCTCAGTCTAACGGACGGGTCGAAGAAGTTAACAAGGTCCTCAAGATCATGTTACAGTGCATGGTTAATAAGCATAAGACCAATTGGCATCATATGTTATTTTCCACTCTATGGGCTTACCGTACAGTCGTGAAAATGGCCACTGGTTTCACACCATTTCATCTAGTCCATGGGGTTGAGGCCACTCTTCCCATAGAGTGTGAATTTCCCACCTTACGCACTGCAATTGAGCTATTACCCGACAATTCTCCAATAGAGTAGTTCTTGTTGCACTTAGAATCCCTGGATGAAGATCGTTGATTGTCATTACAGAATAATGAGGCAGCCAAAAAATGGTCAAAAGCCACCTTTGATCACCATGTCAACCTTCGCTCATTTCACTAAGGCGACCTCGTCCTTTCTTACGATATATCTCATGATACCCTTGGTCATGGAAAATTCAAGTCACTATGGCATGGCCCCTACATTATCCAACATTGCCTCACCAAAGGTGCATACATCCTGGCCTCTCCCGAAGGCCTCTCTCTCAAAGAACCCATCAACGAGTTATACTTAAAGAAATTTTACACCTAAGCATAGCCATACTACTTTAGGTTATTTATTTTCTAGTGTTTTTAATCTTTTTTCCATCCCTCAGGTATAAACTATCATTTGTGCTATTGATAGATGCTTCCTCCACCAGCCTACCACATTGGTTATGTCGACGGTGCCAACCGTTGGACACAAAATCTCACTTCGACAGCTTGGGCCCTCTATACCCCTTCACATGAAATGCTCCACTCTAGCGGCATATGTTTGGGTTCATAAACCAACAACCAATATGAATACATAGCCATCATTGGCCTCCTCGCCGATGCCCAACATCATCGTATTCATCACCTTAGCGTCTTTCTCGACTCTCAACTAGTCGTCCTCCAGCTCAACAATGTGTACCGCGTCCACGATCCTTACCTCTTTCGCAAATACCTGCAAGTTAGACTTTTATCTCGACATTTTGATTTCATCACATTTACACATATTCCAAGACAATTCAATCAAATTATAGATAACTTAGATAACATTGTGTTAGATTGGCATATATCACATCAAGATACCTCTACATATACATAAAAATATAAAAAAAAAAACAAAAAAAAA
>ML790578.1:0-39676 GCA_009831015.1 Picea engelmannii | reverse complement strand
GTGGGGGGAAATTGACCAAAATGACCAATTTTCCTATTTGGGATAGCAAGGTTAATGGTAGGAAAACATAACAGAAATATACATAAATGAAAAGAGAAAGAAAACAAGTATGAACAACCAACTAAGGGGCATATTTGAGGGCTATCCTAAGGGACCCTTGGACTCCCAGCCACTAGCTAAGGCTTAAAATAACTGAGTACTTTAGAAAATGTGCACTAAAACACATCAAACAAGTTTAACTAAGATGTTAGAAAATGAAAGCAAGCAAGCTAAACCCAATGAAGAAAAAACAAACACCTAGCTAACCAATCCCTCCTAGAGATAACTAACATAACAAACAATTACTTCTACCCCTCAACCCTTAACCAACAAGTGACACATCCAACAACTAAAATATAACAAGTATCACACACACAAAGAGTCTTGGAAAATTTCAACAGACCTTTGTTACTATATTCATCCTCCTCTCTTTACAATGCCAACCCTCTTATTTATAAAGGAGAGGTGAAGGCTTAGGGTTAGGTCATAAGACACTTGTCACTTTTGGAAAAGTGACAAGTGGACCAACCTTATAGTCTTTTGTCTTTTCACCAAAAAGTAATCCTATCCAAAAGGTATCTTATCCAAAAGGGATTTTATCCTAAAGTGAACCTTATCCAAAAAGGGAATCAAATTGGATTTGATTTTACCCTTTAGTTACAATGTATACATTCCAAAAACAAACTTATGTGAGACTACATAATACAAAAAATCATTTTTCATAAAATGACAAAATCAAGATGCCACATCACCATTTGCCTTGGGATTTGGGCCACCCCAAAGGATATTTGATTGCTTTCTTGTTTTGCAGTTGTAGGTGAGGTGATTTAGGACTGTTCCATGCCATCCATGGCTGGCAGATTCACTGGGATGAAGCCCCAAGGTGTGGGGAAATTGTCAATCTACTTAGGAGGGCAAGGGGACTTTGGTATTTGGTCATTGTAAGTAAGGAAATTACCTCTATTCATGAAATTTTTAGAACTTATTATACCCCCCCTTTTTTGCCTATAAGTTTCTCTGTGAGCTGGCCGAAGCATGGCTTCGATTTGGGCTTGTTTCGGTGAGGGGACCCCCTAGGAATAAACCTTGAGAGGCTCTTCCCCTATACCAAAAATCCACAAAACTATTCTTTATTGTTCCAATTCTTTAGTTATGTCCATTACCTTTCGTTTGGCTCAAATCCGACTCTGGATGAGTAATATATGGCCCCGAAAAGTTACGCAGGAAGGAGTCGATTGGGAGACTGATCAGGGAAAAAATTGTAATTGGGGAAACATTCTGCTCTAGAAACTAGAATTGAGAGGCTGCTATAGGAATTCATACCTGTAGCTGAAATTTGTTTACATCACTTGGCCCAATTTGGCCTCAGAGGCCCCCAATTAGGCCTCCTTTTGGCGCATGCTTGTCAGGCCAATAATGAGTCCTTGTCACTATGGGACTTGCCACTAAAATTATGGGCTGAATTTGCAGAGGTGAATTCCGTGGATGCATTCTAGACTTTTCCCTGATCATTTTGACTATTCACGGTCGAAAATACGCCTCTGTATGGTGATTTTATAACATTAAAAAGGTCCAGTAACCCTTAGGTGGGGAAGATTTTAATTTTAATATATAGTCTAAGCATATGAATAAAATTTATTTAAAATTTATTGATTTTATTATAAATTTAAATGAAATTTTATTTCTAATATATATCTATATATATCTATAATAAAATTAAATTAAAAGAAACAATTGTTGGACACACCTACCACACTTACAGGGGGGTGAATGAGTGTGGGGCTCTTTTTCCAAAACTTTCCTCTTTACATAAAAATCCTTAACATTCAACATTTATTCATTACTCATTGCTGTCATTTATAACCAATTAGATGTGAACATATATCAACAAGAAATATCATCAATATATCATCAACAAGTCATCATCACAAGGAACACAAATGACACAAGATGTATGTAGAATTTTTCTTTTTATTATGGACAACAATCCGGGGGTTTATCAACAACAACTGAATAGAGTACAACTCTACAAGGGCAACATCTCTATAATGCAAGACTCAGATTACACCCTCAACACCAACTAAGATGAGGCAACGATCCTCAACATATATCAATCTGTCAATAGGTACATGACCTGTCAGTAGTGCAGTCTGCGTGTGCATGTGTTATGGCTCACTACAACACGTGTATGTACGCGTCCAGTGTATACAGTAGCCTGTGTATACCTTCTAATATGTTTAGGGTTTATCCTTCAATATCAACTCAGATCGTCTGCAACCAATATATCATTATGTTCTATCTCTCACTGTCCAATCTGACCACAAGCCAGTCATAACATCTCCAAGCTCTCCAATAGCTTTATCATGCTACACAATAGATGAATATGAATGCTATCTCAAACATGTATAAGCATCTAGTATACCATAGAAATCATGTCACCACTGAATCATAAGAGTATTGATCACTCCATCAACCAAATCAACCAAACTGAACCACATCATAGAATCCATACCAAGAATTCCCTAAGAATTCCCATCACATCAAACAATAGTATTCATAAAGACAGTAATGTAATCATACCAGTGTCTTAGTGATAGATCTAAGGCCATAGAATGTAGATCTTGAATATGCCTAATCATCCAAGAGATTGGCACCAACTCAAACACAAGTCTTCACCATTCTATCCACCATACACTCCATGTCCTCATACAACCCGCATACATACCCACCCTATATAGAGCCAGACCGCATATACTCAATGTATACTCACCCTATACATAGACAGCCCACGTATGCATCAAAAACTAGGGTTTTTGAAGTTCCAAGAATTTTTTTGTCAAGATCTTTGATATTTCCAAACCTTTGATGCATCCATGAGATCCTCCTCTCGCTCTCTTCCTTAGAATAGATATTCAATCATGCTCAAGAGATCCACACCAATAGGAAGCTCTCCATCAATACTCCAAAAGATATTCTCACAAGAAGCTCTCCATTGATCCACAAAAAGGATGATCCACAAGAGACCATAGCTATCGTATTTATACGTTCATCCTCTAGGTTACTTAACCCACTTTTAGGTCACTTAACCCATTTTCCTTATTTTAGGGTTAACCACTTTCCATAAATAGAAATTTCTCCAATATTTTATTATTTAAATATTCATTCTTGATTTCGCCGCTTCTTTATCATTTAAATAACAATTTCTTCTTTTAGGTCACTTTGACTTCTTTGACCTTGGGGGCTTCAAGTCTTCATATGGGGGTCCTCCAACTTCATAAGGCCATAACTCTCAAATCGTGAGGAGTTATGTGACATTCCACATACCACCAGAAATGGAATGACACGCACTATCCATCTAGGATAGTTTCACCAACAACTTCATTTATGTTCATCTCATTATTCCACATATAAGCATGGGTCCTCCAACCATTCTTCTAGGATAACTCAATCCAGAAATCATCTTCCCGTGAGGCCTTTCACCATAAGGGGACTACTTTGGAGTTCATCCATTTGTGTACCTTATCAATCATGATAAGACAATAATGAGGCATATTTTCATCAAACAAACTATGCATCATCATGTATCAATGACAACTCATTGATCCATCTTCATCTATGCATCATATAAATGATCAATATTTATCAATTGGTTTCCACTTCGACATCTATCATTCTCATCAAGGATAATACATATACATTGTTCATCAATCATCAATCAATCAATTAATTGACATCAATCAATCAAACCATTTGCATCAATGACACATGATCCAACAATCTCCCAAATAATCAAACCATTGGCATCAATGACAACATGATCCAATAGTCTTCCCCTTTGGCATTGATGGCAATGGAAACATTGATGTCAACACCAATTACCAATTATTGATGTCAACATGTAGATAAGGCATGCTCTACATTAATAGCCAATGTGACTATCTCTCCACATCAATCTCTCCCCATCAATAGACATAAATCACATCAATGTGATTAACTCTCCCACTTTGACATCAATGGAAAAGGGCCATTCTCCTCCTGGGGCTGCTCCCCCTGCTTGAAATTTCATTGGGGTTGCTCGCTCTATCTGAGTGCCTTTGATATTCCTTTGAATAATATCTCCCCTTTTTAACAAGGGATATCACTCTGATGTAATTATGAAAATACATCAAACATACTCCCCCTGTGACCATCGCTCATCCTGGAATTATTCTTCTATTCTCTTTATTCAAACATAGGGCTCTTTTCTAGGTATGCATCTGATAAATATCTTCTCCTAGAATCATGGGAAGAAGAATGACTCCCCCTAAGGGTAAGTCTCCCCCTTTCTTCTCTGCAATATGAGAAATATGCTACCATATGACAATCCTTGGACCTGTTTATGCATTAAACTCATGCCATTCCAAGCATCATGAAGCAAATGATATATCAATGATGAAATAAGGAATCATGAACAATATATCAACCAAGTACATCATGTACCAAAATGTGCCCATAATTCACAACACCCATGTACATCAACCATGTGAAAAAAGATATAATCTATGGAATGTATCAACCATATGCCTCTATCAACATGCCAACATCTATCAATATGCCAACCATGTGCATCTACCAATATGCCAAGATGTCCATCTATCAATCAATACCATCTATGAGTGCCATCATGCATCATCACTTGCACCAAGCAAGTATATCAACCTCGCATCAATAAGTTATGACTCCCTAATGATGTACAACATGATTATCAACTAAACTCACCAACTACATGCAAAATGCATGCAACATGATATCCAACAATACCATATGCTTACAATAATACATCATAATATATATCAATGAAACTTCAATTATGTACCAGTCATGTACCCCAACAGATTATTTTACATAATCCAATAGATGAGCATTTGATCAACATCAATCCATACTCATGGGTTAGTGCCATGCACCCAAGATTTATTTTATATCATAACCTTGTGTGATCTAACTTAGAACCATAAAAACCTGCAACAAACAGTGTCAATACATGCAATAAACAATGTCAGGCCCTACAATAGAGTGTTATTACATCACATCAAGTTGCAATCCATGTGCATTGCCTTTTTCCCAAGGCTTTTTCACATATACGCGGCCTGTTGCACAACAACTCGTGTATGTACGCGACCTATTCAAGGTCAACCTGCATATGTATGTGATTGATGCCACTATCACCTGTGTATGCCTCTGTATATGACACTTTTGAACATCCCTTTAGTCTTTCATCTTGTTCTGACTGTTCTATCTTCTTCACTCACTTCTGTAGACATTCCTGATTCTTAGAACTTGAGCTATGAGCATCCATCTTTTCAAAGATGTCTCCCTTTCTTACTTCATTCCTTCTTCTAGCCATGCTATTTGAAGTCCTCATCATGGAATGTATTCTTGTGTTCCAACACTCTTGGGATTTGTGGCCAAATCCACTATAGCTGTAGCATCTCATGGTGTTATAGTGAACAACAATGTGTCCTACTTGATCACATCTCCAACACCTCATGGTGTTATAAAATATTCCATTATATCTCCTTTCATAAGATCTACACTCAAAATATTTGTGACCATATCCATTACATGAATAACAATTCCCATGAAAAATACTTTCATACCTTTGCTTTGGTGTCCCAAGAATAGCTTCTTGATGTCTTCCTTGCTTTGTTATTTTGAAATTTTCTTTTCCTTGTGTAGATGGTTTTTTTGTAACATTGTCTTCCTTCTTTGATGGACATACCTCATGCTTCTTTGAGGTGCTTGCTTCAACATATGTAGCTTCTTCTTTGTATCCAAGTCCTGATTTATCACATTGTGATTTTTGACTTTCCAAGATCTCATCCAAGATTCGTGAGCTATTCAAGAATTTGTTTGACTTTTCTACCTTCTTTCTAAGGTCAACAATTTCAGCTTCTAACTTACAATATGACTCTTCCTTTTCATTTATTTTATTATTCAATAGTTATTCTATTATTTTGGCTTCTTCAATTTGGATCTTGAGATGGAGAATGGTTTCAAAACTTTTGCTAATATCATCATCTACATTCATATCTTCTTTTCCATTCTTTAGTCTTGTGATCTGTTCTTCCTTTTCTTCTAATTTGGTCTTATTTCTCTCTTCTTGTTCCTTGATCATTTCCTTTAGTTTCAATATGTGCCTTAGACTTCTCCTAAGAAACTTCTTACTTTTATCCAAAAGATAGTTATAGTCTATATAATAATGATCACTTCTATATCTATATAAACCCTATTCAACTTCCTTTTGAAGTTTTAATAGATTTTCTTCTATTCTTTTCATGGGATGAATACCATCAAACTTTACATGAACTGTTTCTACATATTCTTCTTCAATTGTAGAGAAAAATTCATCATCATCATTGCAATCAAGGGTTTTTGAGATTTCTTTACCTTCATTTGAAATATCTTCATGATCTTCCTTTTTGCCGATATCGACACATAATTCTTTGCCTTCATTTGAAATGTCTTCAAGATCTTCCTTTGTGCTATCATCACTTGATGCTTTATCTTCACTTGAAATATTTTCAAAATCACATTTAGAAATAATGTATTCAAGAGTTTTTGGAGATTCTTTACCTTTAGTGATCTTGATTGAATGATCTTCAATATCTTCTTTCTCCTTCTTTCTTTGGTATGTCTCCTCTAGCTTTAGCCATAGATCCTTGGCGGAACTTCATTGTCCCATCCTCTCTTTGATAGGGCTTGAGAGTCCACTAAGAATAGTATTAAGAGTCAATGCATCATTCTTCTTTCCTTCCCTTTGAGCTGCAAACTTTGACTTGTTATTCAATGGAACTGATCCACCAATGGCTGCCTTCCAAATAGATGCTCCCATTGTCTTCAAATATAATCTCATCTCTATTCTCCAAGTAGAATAGTCTTCCTCATCAAGGATTGGAACTTCATAATCCATTTGTGTGTCTATGGATCTCCTTCAATATTGTTAAGTCTTGTAGTGAAGGCATGCTTTGATACCAATTGTTGGACACACCTAGCACACTTAGAGGGGGGGTGAATGAGTGTGGGGCTCTTTTTCCAAAACTTTCCTCTTTACATAAAACTCCTTAGTTAACATTAAACATTTATTCATTACTCATTGTTGTCATTTATAACCAGTTAGATGTAAACATATATCAACAACATATATCAACAATATATCATCAATAGTTCATCATCATAAGGAACACAAATGACACAAGATGTATGTACAATTTTTCTTTTTATTATGGACAACAATCCAGGGGTTTATCAACAACAACTAAATAGAGTACAACTCTACAAGAGCACCAACTCTATAATGAAAGACTCATATTACACCCTCAGCACCAAATGAGATGAGGCAACAATCCTCAATAGATATCAATCTGCCAACAGGTACGTGAACTATCAGTAGTGCAGCCTACATGTGCACGCAATTTGGCTCATTGCAGCACACGCATGCACACGTCCAGTTTATACAATAGCTTATGTATACCTTCTGAGTTGTTTAGGGTTTATCCTTAAATATCAACTCATATCATTTGCAACCAATATATCATTTTGTTCTATCTTTGACTGTCCAATCTGGTCACTAGCCAGTCACAACATCTCCAAGCTCTCCAATAG
The DNA here is from genome assembly GCA_009831015.1 of Picea engelmannii. Classification (NCBI taxonomy): domain Eukaryota; kingdom Viridiplantae; phylum Streptophyta; class Pinopsida; order Pinales; family Pinaceae; genus Picea; species Picea engelmannii. The sequence goes on along the minus strand of ML790578.1, from coordinate 31,993 downwards.
CTTGCTCATTCTCCACAATATATCAATATGAATGCTATCTCAAACATGTATAAGCATCTGGTATACCATAGCAATCATGTCACCACTGAATCACAAGAGTACTGATCACTCCATCAACCAACTCAACCAAATTGAACCACATCATAGAAGTCATACCAAGAATTCCCTAAGCATTCCCATCACATCAAATAATAGTATTCATAAAGACAATAATGTAATCATACCCATGTATCAGTGATAGATCTGAGGCCATAGAATGTAGATTTGGAACTTGCCTAATCATCAAAGATCTTGGCACCAGCTCAAACACAAGTCTTCACCATTCTATCCACCATATGCTCCCTGTCCTCATACAACCCACGTACATACTCACCCTATACACAACCAACCAGTGTATACCTCAATGTATACACACCCTATACACAGACAACCTGTGTATGGATCAGAAACTAGGGTTTCTAAAGTTTCAAGAATTTTTACATCAAGATCTCTGATATTTTCGAACCTTTGATGCATCCATGAGATCCTCCACTCGATCTCTTCCTCAGAATAGATCTTCAATCATGCTCAAGAGATCCACACCAACAGGAATCTCTCCATCAATACTCCAAAAGACATTCTCACAAGAATCTCTCCATGGATACACAAAAAGGATGATCTACAAGAGACCATAGCTATCTTATTTATACTTTCATCTTTTAGGTCACTTAACCCATTTTTATGTCACTTAACCCATTTTCCTTATTTTAGGGTTCACCACTTTCCATAAATAGAAATTTCTCCAATATTTTATCATTTAAATATTCCTTCTTGATTTTGTCACTTCTATATCATTTAAATAATGATTTCTTCTTTTAGGTCACTTTGACTTCTTTGACCTTGGGGGCTTCAAGTCTTCATATGGGGGTCCTCCAACTTCATAAGGCCATAACTCTCAAACTATGAGGAGTTACATCACATTCCACATACCACCGGAAATGGCATGACAAGCCCTATCCATATAGGATAGTTTCACCAACAACTTCATTGATATTCATCTCATTATTCCACATATAAGCATGGGTCCTCCAACCATTCTTCTAGGAGAACTCAGTCCACAAAGTGTCTTCTCGAAAGGGCTTTCACCATAAGGGGACCACTTTTGAGTTCATCCATTTGTGAACCTTATCAATCATGATAAGACAATAATGAGTCATCTTTTCATCAAACAAACTATGCATCATCATGTATCAGTGAAAACTCATTGATCCATCTTCATCTATGCATCATATCAATGATCCATCTTTATCAATTGGTTTCCACTTTGACATCTATCATTCTCATCAAGGATAATACATATACATTGTTCATCAATAATCAATCAATCAATTACTTGACATCAATCAATAACATCAATCAATCAAACCATTTTCATCAATGACACATGATCCAACAATCTCCCAAATAATCAAACCATTGGCATCACTGACAACATGATCCAACAACAATAAAATCCAAAATTCAAAACTAAATTAATCTTATATGTATGAAACTCCACATAATAAAATTAAAACTTTTGATTTAAATTAAAATAAAACCAAAAAATAAAAGGAACCACACAAGGAGGAAAGGCCCATGTAGTGGAGGAGGAGCGGAGTTGGGCAGCATGCGCGTAGTGGAGGAGAGGTACCGGTGCGTGGAGGGGAGCAAGGAGTTTTGGTGGAGGGGAGGAGGAGTGTAGGGAAGGGGGAGAGGGAAGGTTTGGGCACAAGAGGTGAGAGGGCTCGGGATATGGGAAGGGTTGGGACTAGTGCACGCACGAAGGTTAAATCCGAGGGGAGGAGTGGTGGTTTCGGTGATTTTCACGTAGAGGTCGTGGGTTGCATGGAGAGGAGGGAGGAGGTTGGGAGAGGGCCGAGTGGAGGAGAGAAGAGGGGGTGAGGTGTTGGGGTGGTGATTTTTCATGCAAAAAGGAAGAATGGATGGATTCTGATGTGGTGGATAGCGCAGAGGTGTAGGTGGGTAGGGGGTGGTGGCTAGTAGGTCTGTGTGTGAAAATGGGAGGAGTGGAGGGTGGAGGGAGGAAGATATAGGGATTTGGGGGTGTGCATGGGAATGGAAGGCCAAGAGGGAGAGAGCAATGGTGGAGTGTTGTGGTATGCACAGAGGGAGGGCTGAGTTGGAGAAGGTGAAGCAATGCTTGGTGGTGCTGGCGCCCAGGTGGTGGATGGGTGGCCAACCACCACCAAATAATTATTTTCATTTTTTTTTGACAAAGCGGGTTTTTCCCATAGTTTAGGAATAAAAGGTCAAGGGTTCAAACCCCCTCCCTTCCTAGTCAATTTCTGGGTCATTTTTGGGAAACTCTGAGCAAACGAAAAGAGAGGGGGTTGGGGTTCAAAGCTCAAGGCTTGCACATGGCCATGCACAGGCCTGCAATTTCATCCCAACTCAGAAATTTTAAATATATAGAGGGGCCATGGAGGGTCGGGCCTGGTGCCAAAGAGGGGTTCGAATCCCCTCCCCTTTGCATCTTTTCCACACACAAAATTAATTGATTTCAAAAACCACAAAACCTAAACCAACAAAAATGACATGAAATCTAAACCAGTACTGAGACAAGCATCCCAAAGGCAGAAATAATACTCTTCTAATCACACATTTCACCACACCCAGCAAGCTTTTTTCCATTGAAATGGGACTGAATGGGGGTTTACCTAGCTCAATGTAGGAATATTGTTACATGGTGTTGGCTGGATGCCCAATGTAGAGATACCCCTGGTACCAAGAGACCTCCTTCTGCTACCATGGAAGCCTGTTGTAGAGCTCCCCCTTCCCTTGTCCAAAATGCCAAAATGGCTTTAGAGAGGGGAGAGGGGGGGTTTTGTATTTTTCAATTTAAAAAAAAAAAACTAATTTCCCAAAAAATGTTTGAGGAGGATGCATATCTTCTCCTCCATTTTCCATAATTTTTTAATTTTTTTTATAAATTTTTCCAATTATTTTTTAATATTCCTTGAAAACTATGCAAGTCAAAGTTTGACTTTGACTTTGACTTTATCCTTGTTGTTCTTGACTTAGCCCCAAAAAGTTGTCAGGTGAGATAGAGTCGGAATTGGACGTAAATCACGTCGTTGGAAAGGTACCAATGGGCCCGTTGATAATATTCCATCACCAATCTGAAATAATTCCATATCAACCCTCAATTTCATCTCAGAATAGTTGTCGGTCCCAAAATCCCTGAATTGCTGGTGGGCCCACATGACACCCAATCTTGCGAAAGGTGCCAAATCACCATACAATATCCAATCGAGGAAAATGAGGTACTGTCGGAAATGTATCGATGATTAATTCGATAATGTGGACATATATTTGTGTGATGGGGAAATTAATGGTTGTTTTATCTATCATGAAACCCTACCATGCGAGTTGGTTGTCCCCCTTTGTTGGGAATAATTGACCAACTTGTCACATCTCTAAACAGGCCATCCGAGTTCAGAATGAGGAAAATGATGATCGTTTGGAAAGTTATATGAGTCTATTACATCATGAAATCATTGAATCCATTATTTAAAACTCTTTACCAACACATTTTAAACCACGAAGCACTGCAACCAATTTGGTGTACGAAATTGGTCATGAACTTGTGAAAGCTCGTTCTTACCAATCGTGGGTCGAAACCAAGCACGGGATATACCGTTGGAAAGGTATAACAATTCCCTACACCATTTATGGGTTTTATTTTCATTTTGAAACAATAATATAAACAAAATCATACCAGGAAGTCACATCTATTGGTTTTGGCCATTCAGGTGACGCTAACTTTCCGTCCTCCGTACGGGGTCATACGGACTCGGAATCAGGATCATGATAGCATGTTCGAAATCTTGTCCTAATACCTACAACATGGAAGAATTGTATTTCCTGAATTTTGACTAGATTTCATCTTATCCTTTGCAAAAGGACCCCGTCTCCAAGGGACCCACCTAGTGACAAGCAAAGGGGACCAACATTAAAATTCTTGTAAACTGCGTGATTAGCTCATGAAACCTGAACTAAAAAGTATTGAAATGAGGAAGAAATTATTTTGGAGGTTTTAAAACCCTCTTAAGGTATCCAAATGATACTCTTTCAAGGGCAGAGGCCATAGTAACTATGACCTCCACCACTGTCTTGGACTGGAAACATAGCACCAAGGGATGTTTGTGGAGCAATGACTGTGTAAAACACCATGTTTAGCCTAGAGTATATTTTTGGGTCAACATTCTTGGCATCGGAGGGGAAAATCCTTCCAAAGCATGTAGAACAATGTGATCACCCATGTGGCAGGCATGAATAATCGGTGGAAATTTATACTTTGAAAGTGACCGATGTGGGTGAGGGGGGGAATTCAACTATAGTATACGGACCATTTTTCACATTAGGGATAACAAAAGAATGAAAGTGGTGTAGTAAAGATATACATCTGAATTTATACCAAAATTCACATAACATAGAATAATGGGAATAATGACCCAGGTTTTGCTGAGCAATGTGGCCCAAGTGACATGGGTCCCTCACCCAGATTATGGTTTAAATACGATAATTGAGTCTTAAGGTGAACCTTGGATCAACACAAAGTCTCATGCATGCCTTCAATTCTCGACATACAAACAAGCAAATGGGGATTTTTTGAAATCAACAACCCACTGGAGGAAAACTAGCAAGAAAACCAATCAAAGAAGGGAGTAAGGAAATATAAAAAACCTTTGGTAGTAGGTTCTGAAATATCAAGCACTCACAAGTGATGAAACTTTGTAGGAAAAAATTACCATTGCTTGGAAAAAATAAGATTGTAAGTGGTTAGGAAAAGTGCAGTTGCAATCGCATAGTTATGTAAGCCATCATGCCATCATGGTTTTCATCTTCACCATAGAATGATATGTTACCACCTTAGACATTCCCTACCAAATTTGATTAAATAACAATCAGGTTTACTGACATTTAATATGACATTAATATAGAGTTTCCTAAAATTCCAAGTATGATAAAAGGGATCCTAGGAGCTCATTCTTTTCAAATAGCCATCCAACAATAAGAACAATTCCCTTCCCATTGAGCACTAGAAAAACCAAAAATAAGACAACCTACAACATTAAAATAAAAAATACCAAAACTAAGGGGAAAATAAAAGAGGGGATTATACTCCAAAATCGAAACCAAACAAGGAAGAAGACTCAAAACGGAAACCAAGCAAGAAAAAAGGCTCAAGAATGAAACTAAGGGGATATATACAAACATGAAAAGGCAACATCAAATAAATACAAGAAGGAAAATCAACAACAATGAATACATACAAACAAAAAAAGAACAAATGGTGACTTATGTACAAGATGATGAGGCCTCTCGGGAGTAAAAGAACTTTAGGTGATGACCATTCATAGGGAATTGAAGTGGTTCACCATCCAAGGTTTTTAATCTGAAATCATTTGTCCCTAATACCTCATAGATTGTGTAAGGACCGAACCATAAAGAATCAAACTTGTGAGGTTTGTATGGGGCCTTGTGTGATTTGTCCCACAGTAACACATCATCTCCTACTTTGTGATTTACCATTGTGGCTCTTTTACCGAAGGAACGTTTAACAATGTCTTGATTCTTTTGGAGGTGTTGGAATGCATAATTTCTAACCTATTCTAGTTCGATGAGTGTTTCTAAACAATGTTGTAATGGTTGGAAATCATCTTCTTCCTCAGCAATATCCAACCTCAAGGCTGAAATTTGTAAGTGAACAAGCATGAAAAAAGGGGCTCCATACACCAGAGTGTAAGGAATTTGACCCGTTTCTATCTTAGGGGTTATACGATCAGCCCATAAAGCACACTTTAGATTTGTGTGCCAATTATGCTTGTTATCCTTGACTATCCTCTTAAAGATCCAAATCAGATTTGTATTTGTTGATTCAACCAATCCATTACCTTGGGGGTAATAGTTGGAAGATCAAAAAATTTGGATGGCATATGTAACACCAAGGTGGAGCATGAAATCAGACATGAAAGATGATCCATTATCAGTTAATATCTCTGCAGGGGTTCCAAAACGGGATAAAATGTTACGTTAAATGAATTCTACCACCTATTGACTCGTAGAATTCCTAAGAGTGATTGCTTCATACCACTTTGTAAAGTAGTCTGTAGCTGTTAAGATGAATACATGACCAGTGTTGGAAGGTCATGAAACTGAACCAATAAAGTCCATGCCCCATCTCACAAAAGGGACTTGGACTTCAATAGGCCTAAGAGGCAAGGAAACTAACTTTTTCTTCCCAGTGAAGCATTGGCAAGCTTCGCATTTTTGAACTAGTAAATGGGCATCTTTTTGGAGTGAAGGCCAAAAGTAACCTGCATGTAAAACTTTTGCTACAGTGGTTTTGGATGAAAAGTAACCTCTACAAACCCCAGAATGGCATTTTTAAAGTGCCATTTGGGCTTGTTTAGGAGTCAAGCATCGTGACAAAACCCCATGAAGGTTTCTTCGATAAAGGATTTGGTCTTGTAAAACATACCGGACAACTTGTAAATGAAGTGTTTGCTTGGATTTATTATCCATGTCCAGTGGGCACACATCATTGATTAGGAATATATGATAGGTTTGTACCATGATTGTGAGGCTCACTCAGTTTCATTAACCAGTTCTTCGAGAGAAATCAAGTCATCTACTTGAGGTGGTTCAACTATGACCGAGGGATGTGATTGGGTTATCAATTAAGCCAACCCTCTCCCCCTTATGGTTTTCATCTGTTTAATGTCCAAGTCATACTCTTTTATGCACATGATCCATTTGGACCACTTACTATGCAATTTGGTTTGATTCAAGGCAATGACTAAGAGAGACGTAGGCACAAAAACCTGAACTTTGTGGCCTTGGATGTAATTTCGAAATCGCTCCAAGGATTTATACAAAGAATAACCATGTTTATCTAGTGTAGAATAGTTCAGTTGGTGTGTCTTCAAATTTTGTCTTACGAAGGTAATTGGCCTAAGATTTTCCTCATGATCCCTTTGCAATAGAATTGCAAAAATCGTCTCCTCTAATGAATTAGTGTACATGACAAAGTCTTTAGATGGATTAAGATTGATTAATAGAGGGGCAGAAGAAATGGATTGCTTAATGGATTCAAAATCCTAATGGGTAGGGGGGTCCCATTTGAACCGAATTTCCTTCTTCATAAGATGATTTAGAGGTTTGACTACTTGATAAAAATTAGGAATGAAGCATCTCAGGAAGTTAATCTTTCCAAAGAAAGATTGCATTTCTTTTTTATTAGTAGGTAAGGGTATATTTTTTATTTCTACCACTCTCTTAGGATCAACTTTGACACCTTCTTGAGAGATGATGTGACCCAAAAATTTTCCCTCCATAACACCGAAAATGGTCTTCTCAGGATTTAAAGATATGCCAAACTTATGACATCTAATAAGAACCTTCCCGAGGTGATCAAAATGACTACTTTGTTCTTTGGAAAAGACTATGAGATCGTCAAAGTAGACAAAAATAATATTACCCAATAATCTTTTGAAAGAAATGTCCATGGCACATTGAAAGGTGTTCCCAACATTAATCAAGACAAAAGGCATCTTGTTATATGCATATGTGCCCCAACGAGTAGTGAAGGTGGTTTTGTGACTATCAGAAGGCTTGAGGGATATCTGATTGTAACCTAAGAAACCATCTAAAAGGGACATCATTTGAGACCCAAAGACTTCTTGGAGGATCTCTTCCATTGGTGGGACGGGATAGTTGTATTTTAGGGACACCCTATTCAAATGTCGAAAGTCAACACACAAATGAATATCACCAGTTTTCTTCCTAATGGGAACCAAATTAGATACCCATTGTGAGTAATGGTCATGGTATATGACCTCTAATGCTTCCATCTTGTCGAATTCATCTTTAATCATTTGTTCCAAAGAAGGGTTTTTTTTCTTTGTCTCTGCCTGTAAGGTTTTCAATCAAGGATTAAGGGTATGGCATGGACTATCTCCTGCATATTGAAAAACTTGAGATCCTCATAGGACCAAGAAAAAACATCCTTGAAATCTATCAACAGTTCCATGAATTGAGTGATCTCAGAAGGGGAACACTGTGAACCTATATAGACTAGTTTTGGTTCTTTCTCAAATCCCAGGTTAATAGGGATGGCTTCTCGCACCTTCCTAATAGATTCTCTATCAATACTAGGTGCAGAAGTAGTAGCATCATTGGAATGAAACATAGATTCCAATATGGACAAACTAGGGGGAATCTTATCTGTCTTCAATTGGATTATGTTCCCCATTTCCTCTTCCAACTCATGGATGATATGTAAATATTCGAATTCCTCATTGTTTTAAAGGAATCTACAGATGTTTTTGTCAGTATCAAAAAATTTCCAAGAGTCAACATTATCAGGTAATGCGTGTCTATGTAAAATTTGGACCTTTATATATTTGATAGACCTTACAAAATCTGAAGTGAAGAAAGAACTATCCAAGGCCAAAGTATCAACTATTTGGTTTGCATCCCTAAGTACGGCTTGAATGTTGAAAGATAAGAACCTCTCAATAAGTTCCTTATCCCTTCGGTGGTATTGTTTGAGATGTGGGTTATGAAATTCATATTTATATCTAACCTGATTCACAACCAATTCATAATCCTCGCTTACCAACAAATGGTGAATTCCTAAGTCTAAGGCCTTTTGGAGGCCTTGAGATAATGCTTCATATTCAACCATATTATTAGTGCTAGGGAATTCTAATAAAAAAGAGAAAGGGATTTCCTTTCCCTTGGAATCACACAAAATAACCCCAACCCCATATTTTTACTTGGATTTAGCACCGTCAAAATCCATACTCCACAAAATTTCTTCCAACTCAGAAGGAGGGACATGTGCATCTTCCTCAGATAACACAGTATATGTACCCATACTTGTATATTGAAAAGACACATGTTTTGTATTGTAGGAAGCAGGTACAATCTTCTTTCGGTATTTTGGTTCCCTTCTAATGACAACTTCAACACCCTTATGAGGAAAGGTGAAGGGTGCCCTCCATGAAGTAATGACCCTTTTTTACTTTGGTGGACCACTGCCTCCCTAAAAGCATGCCATATGATCCATGTATATCTATTATAATCACGTTTATGAGAATGCTCACCTCTGGAGCATGGTCATAAGTAATGGATAAGTCCTTGATGTAACCAATGGTTTCTATTGTCCTTGAATCCAAAGATAACAGATATTTACATGGGAGAGTGCATTCAAGACCCAGTCTTCTCATGACTCTAAGAGGCATGACATTGTGGCTCGCTCCTGTGTCAGCGACATAGTTATGGAGCACAAAATAAAAAATTAAAACTGAGATATAGAAAGGAGGAACCCTAGGGTCTAAATCAATAACATCATAAGCTTCCTTAGGTTGGGAAGAGGACTCTTTGGAAAGAGGAATTGTTTGTTCCATTCATGGAGTAGGGGGTGCTTGTAGAACATGTGAAAGGTTTTCAAACTGAGAAGGTTTTCTAAGAGCATCTAATAATGTCATGTGGGTGGGAACCTTCACTAGATATTCAACGACGTTGTAAGGTACCGGTGTTGGGAAGCAGAGTGGTGGATTATTAGGAAAATTTACCTTGTTTGGTGTCCACAAAACCCTTTTCCTTGGAGGGGAGGGTAATCTACCATTCATGGGAATTTTACCTTTTTTATTGTCCTTGGGATCGATTTTGGTCACCTCTATTCCTTGTGGAGTGGTTTTAGGGGCCTGACTCCTAGTTTCTACAACAAATCCTTCGGACCCAAGAGGATCATCATCACAGGGAATAGAATCTTCCATTTTAACTTGGTTGTTTTGGGAAGTGGAAGCAAGCCTAATTTTCACTGGAGGTAGAGGGGCTTTGTCGGTTTTATAAAATTCCATGTGATGTGTATATGAGTAGAAATACTCGGGATCATGGAAGTCCTGGAAAAAATTACACCAATCCACTTCAGAAGCATGTTTCCTAGGAGGAACATTATGAGGAAAAAGAGGTCTTGGCCTTGCAGGAGTAGAAAATTGCAAGTCATTCACCTTTTGATTAAGGGAAAGTATTTGGTTGTTAATGTTCATTAAGAACTTGAGTGTTTTTTAGCTTTCCCTTTCTTCAATCCTCTAAGTTTGGACAGGAAGAGGTTCATACCAAGGACCCTCATTTTGATGTACCTCATTCCTAGGCCTCTCGTTAAAATGGGGATTCACTAAAGGCAAGTGAATCATACCGGATTCCTCCATGTTTCTTTCAATTTCCAGGGCACTAGCCTTGGTCGCATTTAAAGTTTGTATTGATTTATCTTTCAATATATAATTTACATTCAGATTCATAGAGGTCATGTAATAATGGAACAAATTGTTCCCAGATGGTTGGGAAGCAGTTGGGATCCTATTCAAGGTCAAGGTAAAGTGTTGATTAAAATTTCAGATTTGCTCACCCTCATGGATGGAGATGGTTGTGAAATACCTAAGCAGTGAATCCACATCATCTGCCCCTTGGAAATGTTTCTTGAATTATTGGATCATAGTGTCCCAATATGGGATACAATCATTGGGAAGAAATCGATACCATCTCGTTTCTTCACCCTCAAAGGTTATTACAAAGAGTCTAAAGATGACATCGGGAATTGTTATGTCCATAAGCGCTAATGCATCATAGAATATTTTTATATGTTCTTCGACACTCAATGTACCAGTGCCACTGAACTTAAGAAGCATGTTTGGGGAATCCACAAGTATGTCATGAAGGGTTTTGGTCAAACTCAAAGGGGTCCCAGGTTGCCATGGCATTGCCATCGAAACAACTATGGGAGGAATGACAATAGTTGTTGGAATGAATAGAGGAACAACCTAATGATTAATAAATGTTGTTAGATTGACTAAGGATTTATTTAGTAAGGGGATTTGAATAGAAGAAGGGGAAGAGGGTGACTCAACTCACATGATAGGGCTAACGATTTTCCCTGGTTTCCCAGGTGTAGGTGTCTCACTACTTGTTTTCTTTCATGAACTTTGACTTATTGTATTCCTTGGGGACACTGTTTCCATATTCTTAGGATACTTCTACCCTGCCAGCTTGCAAGGGGCTCAAGTAAGTACTTTGAGTACAAGAGATGTATCACACCAACAATCCTACTCTTTCTAACATGATGCAGATTAACCCAACTATAAACAAATCTTTCTTTTTCGTTCTTCTCAAAGTGGAAGGTAAGGTATGACAGATTTACAACTTCCCATGTGAGTTCGAACAAGTAGAATCTGAAACTGATAAGGTAAAATGAAAGGAAAACTAGATGGTATTTATGGCTCCCAGATGCAATAGAAAATGCAAGGAAACTGAACTATAACAAGAACCAAAGAAAATTCCAAAGGGTTACTGAAAGACCTTGCCACAAAATTCTGTTAACAAGTGGGAAAAGGACCGCAAAAAATTTGGGTCCAATTCCCAGTATAAGCTTGGGATACAATGAAATATAAAGAGGTTTGCAAGCTCCCTGGTATGGTCACCAAAAAAAGGGACATGTTATAAGAAAAATATGTTTGTTGGGACAAATCCGACCTATCCGAATGTGAATCTGGTTACAACCTTTTTGATAGCTCGGCACGAGGAAAAATCTACCCACACCTTAGGTGGTCTTCACCTGAGGCGGTAATTAAGGGGGAAAAGGAGAGGTGAAATATTTACAAGAAGTATTTCTTAGGACCACCCACCCTGGGTGTTCTCCTCCATCAACTTCCTGGATGGCCAAAATGGCCTGGGGTGAAAAATATGGATAGTAGGATGAAACTAATCTCATTGATTTTTTTAACAGTGAACTAAAAAAAGATAACAACAAGATGTTCACTCCCTTAAAGCATTGGAAAATGTCCCAGAATGGGTCCCCAAGGTAAACCGGTGTCTTGAACAATTAACCAATGGATGCCTCAAGTGAAAGAGTGAAAAACAAGGTTGAAACATGAGCTTAAAATATACATCCAAGTCCTTTTAAATGGTTGTAAATTGAGAACAACAAGTTGTTCGAATCTTTTTAAGACATGGAAATAAGCCCATAATGGCTTGATACCCCCCGGGGTGACCCCCGAAGTGATCCAGGAAGACCATTAAATAAAAAAGGGGGCTGTAAAATGGGATGACTGACCTTTTTACAAGATGTTACACCTATGATATATGGGAAAGTATTCACAAATTCAATTTTTGGTTCATGGGTGAAGGGTGGAATGACGAAAGGTTGAATTTAAAAGTATTTTATGGGTGAATTTTTTAGTTTATTTACACATACCTTTGTCACCACACGGTTTTGAAGGCTATCTCGATCAGGAAAAAACATCCTGGAACTGTGCCAACCAGTATACGAAGAGTATTCCTAGCAAACCATGGTGGTTAGGTTGAAGAGTGCCCCATACAGTTCAGAGAAGAAGGGATTAGCCACTTCTCGTCACTAGCACTTTTGGGCTCTTAAAATCACTTGGATGGAAGAAGGATACTCGGAAAAAGGAAGAGGCCCAGGACCCCCCTAAGGGGATTTTTAGTTGAGCTTACCCAAGCAAAGTAGTATTCCAACCAAGCTAAGCTAATCGACTCCTTAACTATGTGGTACTAAGGAAAGACCACTCGACATGTACTAACTAGAAAACTTCAGAGGGGCTCCTAATGAAGACTCCCTAGCTTTGACTCTTAGTGTCCTACAAAATTGAAATTGCTTGAAATGAAACACCAGGCCATCCACATGGAGAGGTCACGTCTTGATTTCAAAAGCGTTCTTCCTAGTTACTAAGTTTGAAATCTATCTAAAACTATATACATAATACAAGTAAATAGGTAGGTGACATATATTTCATGACTAAATAATATGTATATGTATGTAGATAAATAGTATAAGTTTGTTTTGAGTGTATGGGGCAGACCCCTAGATTGTTTTCAAGTATTTTGCGGCTTTTGTGTGTATTTAGCTTGTTGATTTTTGTATGGACCCTTAACTAATTAACTAATTACCAAGAACCAAAGGCTTAGGGTTAGGTCACAAGACACTTGTCACTTTTGGAAAAGTGACAAGTGGACCAACCCTAAAGTCTTTTGTCTTTTCACCAAAAAGTAATCCTATCCAAAAGGTATCTTATCTAAAAGGGATCTTATCCTACATATTACAAAAAGTATATTTTCATAAAATGACAAAATCAAGATGCCACATCACCATTTTCCTTGGGATTTGTGTGACCCCAAAGGCTCTTTGATTTCTTCCATGTTTTGCAGCTATAGGTGAGGTGATTTAGGACTATTCCAGGGCATCCATGGTTTCTGGATTCACCGGGATGAAGCCCCAAGGTGTGAGGAAATTTTTGAGTTTCTTAGGAGGGAAAGGGGCCTTTGGGATTTGGTCATTGTAAGTAAGGAAATTCCCACTGATTATACCCCCCCTTTTCTACCTATAAGTTTCCCTGTGATTTGGTCGAAGCATGGCTTTGATTTGGGCTTGTTTCGGTGAGGGGAACCCCTATTTATAAACCTTGAGAGGCTCTTCCCCTATACCAAACATCCAAAAAAAATGTCCTTTGTTTTTCCCATGTTGTACCTCTATCCGCTAACTTTATTCTTCCTTTCATTTGGTGCAAATCTGACTTTGGATGAGTAAGATATGGCCTCAGAATGTTACACGAGAAGGAGTTGGTCGATAGACTGATCAGGGAAAAACTTGTAATTGGGGAAAAATTCTAGGCTGGACAACAGAATTGATAGGCTTCTACAGGCTTGCATACTTGTAGCTGAAATGGGTTTTCCTCACTCAACCCAATTTGGCCTCGGAGGCCCCCAATTAGGCCTCCTTCTGGTGCATGTTTGTCAGGCCAATAATGAGTCGATGTCGCTCTGGGACATGCCACTCAAATTCTAGGGTGCAATGGTAGAGGTGAATTCCATGGATGCATTTTGGGCTTCTCCCTGGTCATCTTGACTATTCACATGCGAAAATAAGTGTTACACATCAAAATTACTCACTTTGATAGTGTCGCAAGTGTCATCATCGTAAGTGTCACAACTGTCGCATTTTGCTCACAAGTGTTGCAAGTGTCAAGCAAAGCATACTGTCATGATGCCTATGTCGTGCCTATAATGACATCAAGAAGACACTTGACACACAACAAACGCTTGATTTGGAAGAGGAGGAATGATTAACTGGGCTTATGAACCACTTGCCATCTAAAAGAAGCTAAAAAACTAAGTTTTTGGAGGAGAGCGCTCCCCTATACCTCTTTTGGGAGTGTTGGAGCCCCCCCTTACACTATCTGGGACCACTATAAATCTCCTTTGGCCCTTCTGGGGGAGAACTGGAGTCTTTATGGAGTGTTGGCGCCCCCCTTAAGCCTACTGGGGAGTGTTACAGTGCTCTGAAGGCCCTTTTCAGGGAGCGTTGCCTATTTTGGGCAGTAGTTAAGTTGTTGAGATGAATGGGGGAAGGATCCTTTCAATCTTGGAAGGCAGTTGGATTTGAATCCCTAGTCTAGCCATGATCTTAGGGAAAATCCTTAACTAAAGGAGGAAAATCATCAACTTACCCCAAGGATATCTCAATTGGTTAAGCCTCTCCAAGGCTATATAAGCAGGATTTCTTATGGTGAAAAGGAGATGGAAATGGAGAATTACACCAGACTTATGATCTCATAAGTGGTGTTGGATCAGAGGTGATTTGGAAGCATAAGACCTATGATCTCATAGGGAGAAATTGGTGAAGTTATCGTCATTCAGATCATGGATCTTTTGAGCAAGGGTTAGACAAGGAGGACTTGGCAGAACTGCTACAATCCATCTATGGCTGTAAGTAATGTTTTGTCCTCATTAATATGATTTGCTTGTCCTGTTTCTTTCTAATTTGTGTTCAATCTCACATGAATTTGTCTCTTTAGTAGATAGATCTATTACGGACTAATCTTTATAGAGTAGGAAGTGGTCGTACTTTGTTTGTCTATAGGATTCATCGAGGAACAAAAGATTGGAGCTCAACTCAGAGCGTGTAGGGACAAACGTCAATTAAAGGTACTTCTCTTCTCCTTCCTCCTCACACACTAGTCTACCTAGATCTAAAAAGAAGTCAATGACCATGATAAGAACTTTCTATCTTAGAGTTAAGAGTCTATCTCTTTGAGGAGATCTACCTGTCTGTAGGGAGATTTTCCTACAACAATAAGCCTCTGTATGGAAAAGTTATAGAATTAAAAAGGTTGAGTAACCCTTGGGGTGGGGGGGGGTTAATTTTAATATATAGTCTAAACTTATAAATAAAATTTATTTAAAATTTATTGTTTTATTATAAATTTAAATGAAATTCTATTTCTAATATATATATATATATATATATATATTTCTAATATATATTAATATGTATTATATATATACAATAAAATAAAATAAAAATTAAAAAAAAATAATAAAATCCAAAATTCAAACCTAAATTAAACTTATATGTATGAAACTCCACATAACAAAATTAAAACTTTTGATTTAAATTAAAATCAAACCAAAAATTAAAAGGATCCACACACGAAGGAAAGGTCCATGCGGTGGAGGAGGAGCGGAGCTGGGAACCATGTGTGTAGTGGAGGAGAGGTGTTGGTGTGTGGATGGGAGAGAGGGGTTTTTGTGGAGGGGAGGAGGAGTGGAGGGAAGGGGAAGAGGGAAGGGATGGATGTAGGAGTGGAGAGGGTTCAGGCTATGGGAAGGTTTGGGAATGGTGTGCACATGAAGGTAGAAGCTGAGGGGAGGAGTGGTGGGTTCAGTGGTTTGCACGTAGAGGTTGTGGGTTGCATGGAGAGGAGGGAGGAGGCCGGGAGAGGGTCGAGCAGAGGAGAGGAGAGGGAGTGAGGTGTTGGGGTGGATATTTTGCATGAAAATATGGAGAATGGATGGAGGCCAAGGTGGTGGATAACGTAGAGGTGGATGTGGTGAGGGGGTAGTGGCTAGTGGGTCTGTGAGAAAAAATGGGAGGAGTGGAGGGTGGACAGAGTAAGATACATGGCTTTGGGTGTGTGCATGGGAATGGAGGGACAATATAGAGAGAGCAGTGGTGGAGTGTTGTGGTATGGATAGATGGAGGGTCGAGATGGATAAGGTGAAGAAAAAATTGTTGGTGGTGGCGTTCGGGTGGTGGATTGGTGGCCAACCAGCACCAGATAATTATTTTCAATTATTTTTTGACAAAATTGATTTTTCCCATAGTTTAGGAACAAGAGGTCATGGGTTCAAACCACCTCCCTTCCTATTCAATTTCTGGGTCATTTCTGGGCAACTCTGAGTAAATAAAAAGGGAGGGGGCTGCGGTTCAAAGTGTTACAGGGAAATCCCCCTGCAGACAAGTGAATCCCCTCTTGGGATCTAGACTCCTAAGACCAAGAAAAAAAGGTGCTAATGTTGATCACATACATCCTATTAAACCTAGATAAACTAATGTATAGAGAAGAGGAAGAAGGTGTACCATTTTATGATGTTTGTCCTCACCCAGTCCTGAGTTGAGCTTTGATCTCCAAGCTCTTCGACAAGTCCTGCAATCCAATGAAATTCAAAACATGCTTCCTATTCTACTATGATTAGATTGAAACTAGATATATCTATTAAAGACAAGTTCATGTTGATAAACATAATCTTGAAGGAAACATGAAAAACACATATATATTAATGAAAACAAAGCAAAGTGCTTACAACTATAGATGCATATGCAACATCCTAACCAAGCTCTCTTTGTCCAAACCCTTTTCTCAAATGATCCACAAGAAGAATGCCTATGCTTCACTGATTATCTTCCTTATGAGATCATAAGTTTGATGCCTTCAATGTATCCTTATTTCACCACGAGGAGGCCTCCTTATATAGGCTTGGATAGGCCTAACCATCTTAGATATTCTTGGGATAGGTTGAATATCTCTCTCCTTTAGTTGTGGATCCTCCCTAAGATCAAGCCTTGACCTCAAATTCGAATCAAACCAACTTCAGAGATGTAGGGTATTTTTCCCTAATTTTCCTCAACAGCCCAATATTTTCTCAAACAGGTCAGCACTCCCCCAAAAGGGTGCACAGAGCATTGGAACACTCCCTCAAAGAAGGGAAAGGATCGCTAGAAATCCCTGACAGTTTGTAGGGGATCACTTCCCTCCAAAAATGATTTTTGAGTGGTCTTTTCTATGGCAAAGGCTTTGTTCTCCTTGTCAAATGATTTCTCCTTCTTAAACTAGTATTTGAAGGTGTCTTACGTGTCCTTATGATGTCGTTAGAGACACGACATAGGCAAGATGACACTATGATGTTTGTGACACTTGGGGACAAAATGAAACACTTGTAATGATGACAATAGGTCATTATTGAAGTGAGTAATTTTTATGTGTAATAGATTTCCCCCCAAAGTGCGAAGTTAGAAGATGAAAACTGATGACGGAAGTACTTTGTATACTTTTTTGAGCAAGGGTATGGACTCATAGAACTTGATGGAAGCTGTACACAACCATCAAACAAATATTATGATATGTTTCAAACCCAAGGAAGACATACCTATGCTTGAGTGATAAATACTTTTACGGTATGGACGCCATAAGATACACTATGGATCCATAATTATATTGAATAAAAGGTATAGCCATTGAAGATACAATGTGGATCTATACTTCCATGACATAGACTGATCATAGCCATGAAAAAAACAAATGGATCTACGAGACGACAAGACATAGCCACAAACCAATACAAAGTGGATCTATGTGACAGTATATGTGTCAATGTTCAAGAGAAACTTTGTTGTAACCTCGGTAAAGTATATATCAGAGTTATCACTCAACCTAGGGTCTTCTTATTGATCCTGATTTTCATATGAATCTAACCATGTGAATAGATATCCTAAGGTCAAACATGGAAGAAACCACTTGATTACTGGTCAATGAGGTAAATCGTTAACAAGTGCAATGGAAATCACCATTGATGTCAATGATTCCTAAGGTACCCTAGTACATTCCAGTGAATGTGAATAAATGAGTTGAAGTCAAACATCCATGGAATCATCCAATCATAGGTAAATTATGTAAACCCACTTTCAGACGTGAGGAGGATTGCCAATGAGGCATGTAGGTCCTAAGGTACTCACTGGTTTCTAAGTCTAGTTCCCTAATAGGGTGTTGAAGTCGACAGGAATGGACTCGACGAAGGAGGGCCTTGATGTACCCCTCATCAACAACACGAAACTGACACAGAGATGTAAATTGGTGGATCAAATGAACATGGACTGACATGAGTATTGAAACAAGAAATTTGTCATGGTTGACTCTTCAAGGTAGACACTTCCCTTGAACACTGAAGCACAACAACAGAAACATGACATGGACCAAAACACGATAATGAAGTCGATACTATGACTTTCGTCGTGTGACCCAAAGGAGTAAGAAAACTTAGAGGATTGGTTCAGTGCAGAGGTTCAGAGTATTAAAATGCATGCAAACTTTCGTGTTCAAGGGAGACCATAAGAGTGATTGGTGATGTTATCAAAAAACTGCTTGTCTTGCTTCCTTCAAAATTCCCACCCCATCCAGATAGACGAGTACCTCTTTTTAATTTAACGAGCTCGAGGAGGGTAACACATGCTCGATATAACTCACCTTTGGTAAGTCCCTCTTCATTTTTTTAACGAACTAGAAGAAGTAAGGGTTCAGTCCCATATGGGCCCTTCAATGTATGATTGTTTAATGAGTCCAGAGAAGGTAAACTCGGTCGTTTTTTATGTTTAGAGAGTTTGAAAAGAACTTAAAGACGAATATAGTGTTGTCCTTTTTCATAAGGTTACTGTTGTGATGCCAAAAAAGAGATAAATTATCTCTCAAAAGATGCTCTTTCAAACCTTTTAACGAGTGGGAAAGGAACCAAGATCACTCGATGATCTTTTCATGTTTGGAGAGTCTGAAAAGAGCTTAAATATGACTCAAGGGGGTTCGTTTTTTGTATAATCTTTACGAGTCCGAAAAAGTGATAAAAGTATACTCGGTTACATTCTCATGTTTTTTCGAGCATGAGAAAGAACAAAGACTAAGCTCGGTATTGGTTTCATTTTTACACAAGCTTGAAACAAAATTAAACTTATGCTTGTAAATTCCCAATGTAATTTCCAAAGGGATACCAATGGATGGTTGGTACTCTGCCCCCAACTTGAAAAGATAGACGAATAAATCCAGAATGATAATCAAAGGTTGGAAACATGCCCCCCCAAGCTTCAATTCATTCCCTAACTTTGAGGTTGTTACCAATTTTTGTACTAGATGGAGAAAAAGGATAAGGGTGGATTAAATGAAGGTTAAAAAACTAGACCTATCGAAAGACTTGACTCGAAGGGAGAGGTGATTGTTTCATTTTTTAACAATCTTGACACAGGAAAAGAACTATGCTCAAGGCTCTGGGTTCAATCCCCATATTTCTATTTCATTTTTTAACGATCTTGCCACAGAGAAGCAAAACTATGCTCGTGGCGTCTGTTTCATTTTTTAACGAGCTTGCTATAGAGAGGAAAGGGATTTTTTCCTTATTTTCCTCAACAACCCAATATTTTCTCAAACAGGTCAGTGCTCCCCCAAAATGGTGCATAGAGCATTGGAACGCTCCCCCAAATAAGGGAAAGGAACACTAGCACTCCGTGATAGTGGGTAGGGGAGCACTGCCCTCCAAAAATGATTTTTGAGTGGTATGTTCCATGGTAAAAGATTTGTACTCCTTGTCAAATTTTTTATCCTTCTTAAAACAATCTTTGAAGGTGTCTTAAGTGCCCTTATGATTTCGTTAGAGACACGACATAGGTAATATGAAAGTATGAGGTTTGTGACACTTGCTGACAAAATGAGACACTTGTAATGATGACAATAGGTCATTATTGAAGTGAGTAATTTTGATGTGTAACACAAATCCCAGGGCCTGCACATGGCCATGCATAGGCCTGCAATTTCATCCCAACTCAGAGATTTTAAATATCTAAAGGGGCCATGGAGGCTTGGGCCTAGTTCCCAAGAGGGGTTCGAATCCCCTCCCCTTTGCATCTTTTTCACACAAAAAATTAATTAATTTCAACAAAAAGAAAACATGAACTAGAAAAAATGACATGAAATATGAACCAGTACTGAGACAAACATTCTGAAGACATAAATAACACTCTTTTATGCACACATTTCACCACACCCAACAAGCTTTTTTCCATTGAAATGGGACTGAACAGGGGTTTACCTGGCTCAATGTCTGAAGAATGTTGCATGGTGTTAGTTGGTTGCCCAATGCAGAGATGCATCTTTTGCCAGGAGAAATCCTTCTTCTGCCATGGAATCCTATTGCAGATCTCCCCCTCCCCTTGGCCAAAATGACAAAATGGCTTAAGAGCAGGGAGAGGGGGGGTTTTGTATTTTCCAATTTAAAAAAAAAACTAATTTCCAAAAAATTGCATGACGAGGTTGTGTGTCTTCTCCTCCATTTTCCATAAATTCTAGAAATTTTTCCAATTATTTTTTAATATTCCTTGAAAAATGTGCAAGTCAAAGTTTGACTTTGACTCTAACTTTGACCTTGCTACTGTTGACTTAGCCCCAAAAATTTGCCAAGTGAGACAAAGTCAGAATTGGATGTAGGGCATGTCGTTGGAAAGGTCTCGATGAGCCCATCGAGAATATTCCATCACCAATATAAAATAATGCCACCTCAACCCTCAATTTCATCCTGAAACAGTTGCCGACCCAAAAACCCATGACTTGTTGGTGGGCCCACATGACACCCAATATTTCAAAAGGTACCAAATCACCATACGATATCCAATTGAGGCAAATGAGGTACCATCGGAAATTTTTCAATGAGTAATTTGATGAGGTGGACATATATTTGTGTGTTGGTGAAATTACTGGCTATTTTAGCTATCATGAAACCCTACCATGTGAGATGGTTGTCCCCCTCTGCTGAAAATAATTGATCAATTTGTGATAGCTCTAACCGGGCTATCCAAGGTTGGAATGAGGAAAATGAGGAGATGTTGGAAAGGTATATGAGTCTATTATAGCATGACATCGATGAATCCATGATTTAAAACTCTTTACAAACACTTTGTAAACCCCTAAGAACTACAACCAATTTGGTGTCTGAAATTGGTCATGAACTTGCGAAAGCTCATTCTTACCAACCAGGTTTCGAAACCAAGCACGATATTGTTGGCCCTTGACCAAGTTTTGAGGGATCTGGTCAATTTTGACTTATTTTGGGACTTCAACAACTTGTAGAAGGAGGAGTTCAAGAAGAAGTGGAGATCATGGGATCTCGACCCATTTTTGGGTCCTTCTTGGGTTTTTGGGATTATGTAACGGGCATGGGATGTCGACCCATGGGTTTACCCATGCTTAGGCCTATTTTGTAATTTATATATAGATGTCTAGGAAATATAGAGAGAGGATCTATGTGATTTAAAGATGACAAGATAAGTGCTAAGTGCAAGTATGGTTTGTATATGCTCTGTGCATACTGTGAGAGACTCGCAGAGCTAGGTACAAGGTATTGTAACAGGATGTGAAGTGCTTTGTGTTGTAACACAAGGAAGAAGGATCTAGCGAGTTGTGCAAATATTCTTTCCTATGCGGAGTAGGGTTTTGAGGCTCTATGCATGTAACTTATTTAAGAATATAATAAAGAAGAAGAGGTGGTGAACATAGACCTAGGGTGGGGGTGAACCATGTAAATATTGTGTTATTATGCTCTGTGCGATGTTGTGATGTGTCTATGCTTTTGCTTGCTAAGTGATTTAATATAGATAGATAGATAGAACTACTTATGATTTGTGGTTATGATGAATCTGAATGATAGATATAACATGGGTGAATGTGCTTAGTGCTTGAATCTACT
This sequence comes from Picea engelmannii, assembly GCA_009831015.1. Classification (NCBI taxonomy): domain Eukaryota; kingdom Viridiplantae; phylum Streptophyta; class Pinopsida; order Pinales; family Pinaceae; genus Picea; species Picea engelmannii. The sequence goes on along the minus strand of ML790578.1, from coordinate 10,093 downwards.
AGATCTGATCTATTTACTTATGCTAAGTGCTTAAATACATCAAATCTGAGTGAATGATGCGATGCTTTGTTCTATCTGCGTAGTAGATATTGGTTGAATATTGATGAATTGTTGGTGCTAAGTGCTTTGTTAAGTATTACAATCACAGATCTATGTCCCAGCTAAGGTTGCCGACACTTGATTCCTGCAACCACCCCTGCCTCTACCTTGGGTGAGACTTCATCTTCTTCGCAGGTGTGTTGCCAAAAGGGCCAGTAGTTAGGGTTTTGTTGGTGCATTGTTGTAGCATTGAACCCTGGGTCTTCCCCTGTGACAACAAATGGTTCCATTGTTGAGACCTGAAACTATGATTGCTAGGAACTAAAGTAAAGAAAAGAGAATCTCTATGCGTAGATCTACTGCTAAAGTGTGTAGTATCAGACCTGAAACTCAGATTGCTGGGAACTGAGAAAGAATAAGCTTTATGCAAAGATTCAACCTGATATTGTGAAAGCTCTATGCGTAGATTTGTTTCCATACCATGCAACATTCTACTTGACCCGAGGAGATCTATGCCAATAAAAGAGGTCATATATGAATAAAAGAGGTAAGATCTGTAAGCTCTATGCTCTGATAAATGTAAGAATAGTGAAAAGTTCTAGATCTGGAAGCTTTGTGCTCTGAAAAAGTAAGATAAATGGAAATTTTTGTTTCTAAAGTATGGATCTAGGTTTGTTTGATAGATTTTGTCCTATATTGAAAACTAGGGCACTGATAGATGAAACAAGGTTTGATATGAGTAGATCTGATAAGAATAGTGAAATATATGTTATACCTATGCATAGAAAAAATGTTTTGACTAACAAATGGATGCAGGATCCTAGAAAGAATTTTTTGTAGGTTATCTACCCTAATCCTAGTGCACAGTACATGAAAGGTTGGGGATCATTTAAAATAAATAGAGGATTAACCCTCTATTACAGTTTCAGAAGACTGAGACATCTTGCTAAGTAATTCCCTGGTAAAAGACCTAGTTTTCTTTGTTGCAAAGCTATGGACCATGAAGTGTTGGATTGCCCTAGAATGATGTGCTAAGATGGAAGGAATGGATATAAATCAAGAAAACCCTAAGGAAGATCCAGAAATAGTAGAACCCTAGAGAGAACCAGAGAAAGTATTGCTACAAATAAAAAAAACCTTGAATGACCACCGACATGTTAGATTATCAAAGATCTTCAAAGAAAAAGGATGCATTGAAGCAAGAATAGGAGACTTCGACATTGACTGTGTTCTAGATGAAGAAATACAATTGGTTATCATGACATAAATAACTTGAGAATTTTTAGGGAAGCCTGCTATGATTCCTTCATTGGGATGAATAGGGTTATTTAGAGGAAAACTGGTAAACTTATGTGGGAGGCTCCTTCAGATACCTATGAATGCCAACGGAACTTCGACAGAAGAATATTTTGAGATTATTATATTTACTGAGGACATCGTCCCATTTACCATATTACTAGGAAAACCTTGGATTGATAGAGATCAAGCCACATGAAAGGAAGAATAAGAAGTTTTGGATCAGAAGAAACAAGAGTTAAAATATTTCATGACTAGAAGGATCGCACACTTGATTGAAGAAAAAGAGAATAGATCAAAGCTATTTAACACCAGAAACTTAGATATCGAAGCTGAAAGAACAATGGAAGACCCACAGAAGACTGAAGTACCTACCCCAGAAAAAGAAGAAGTATTACCCTTATATCCTAAGAAAGAATCTCAATAGCATGAAGTAACTCTATCAAAAGAAGATAAGAATCAGAATGGGAGAATGAATACTGAGACGAAGCTCATTGGAAATAATGCTAGGAAACTAAGTAAGAAGAAATAAAATATCAAAAAGTTGTAGAAGGATCCAAAGGGAAACTCATGGAAGGAAAATTTGCAAAATTGGAGCTTCATTGGGATATCAGAATAATGACACATGGCACTTCGTCGTGGAAAAGCAATATAGTATTTAGGGACATTATAACCATTCAATCGATGCTTTGAATGGGTATAAAGGAATTTATGGTTCACCACTAGACCATTGGACCATGCCATAATAGATAGAACAGAGTTAATGAATACTTCATACCCATTGCAAGTGACCCGTTACCAAGTTACATCTTTATCTCGTTACACCCTGCACCAAGAACACTTTTGCTAACCAAGAGTTTGAGCCCACAGACTAAGTGAATTTTTCATAGTGATCATCGCACTCTTTCCATCTTTTTCATTGAAGTGTCTAAGTTAATCGTGAACCCAATATCATTAATCCCGAGTGCGTATGTCCTTCTAGCTCAATGTAGCCGAAGAATCTATAACATAATTACTCCTTGACCTGATGACTAAAAGATTCATGTCAGAGAGAGGATTATTTGTAGGGGTCCAAGCTTCATCCACCATAACAGTGCAAGCGTCTCTGTCGACTGCTCGCGAAGATGGACCATCCCGGCCATCAGATAAAAAGTGAACCAAGCACAGAGATGATCTTGCAAATGCTAAATTGATCCCAAGCATATTACCCACCTGTGTACCACCTCTAAGAGGCGCAGTAAATTGAGATAGTGTACCTAGAGATTTTGAGTATGCCTTGGTCACTACGTACCTCCCGAAGGGGGTCCGTGCAGTTCAAGCAGACCAAAATAATATTGCAGTGTTGAATTTTAGCGACTTCAACCTCAAAGATCGTAAAGTCTATAACATGCTCACCCAACATAAGTATATGAACAAAACAAAAGGAAAAAATTCAAAGGTAATCCCCCAAGCATGGACCCATAACCTCGCGCAATCCACCCTGCTCAACCTCATGAAAATTCCCCACTTTGGAAGACACCAAGAGGTGAATGCATATGTCAAGATATTTTTTTCTTGTTACCATGGTAGTTATTTGTGGCTAAACCTTCATATAACATTTGACCCGACATTGATCAATCAGATCACAGATTTAAGTATGCAAGGACCCAACCCATAGGATTTCTATCCTAGAAAATCCATGGACCGCACTCTCGCACAAAGGATCAAGGATACTTATGGCGATTTAGAGAAGGGAATGCGAGGCTACAAGGTATCCTCTATTAATAATGGTGCAGTGTGCCTCACCTATCAGTTGATTACAGGGAATTTAGTACAAAATAACCGACCGACCCAAGTCATCGGCTTTGTAGTCGACCTCGCAGGGAAGTGTACGAAGGGCCTACAAATGAATTGGACAAAGTGCCTGGTGAACCAGTTGGAGCTCGACTATAAAGAAGTGCAATATTAAGGTTATGAATTCCACATTAGTTGGGTTTTGATCCTTATTGCATTCATCGCTTGGGAAATTCCGTAAGGTGCAACCTTCCCAGACATCGAGCCATTTGAACCACTGGTCACGAATTTCAGTACACTGTGGTATTCAAGTGACATGAATAAGAAATGGCAGTCAAATTTCATGTTCCATACATACTACAATCATTTGAATATATCCATATAGTCCAAGCCTTGCATGACTTCGAACACTTTACACCGATTCAAGCCTTTGATGAAGTTTAGTGCTGATCGACATTTCATTTATATCACAGTGCGAGATGATGAACATAAGAAACAGATTCAATCCTACTATAATTTGATGGAGGAGGACTTAGAGGAGAATACTAAGGAATGGTTCATTGACCTCATTATTCTAGTAGACCCTGCAAAGATATCTGACATCGACATCCCATAAACTGCACAGGATACACCCAGACCTAGAAAAACAAAGAAGACTGAATAAGTAAAAGATTTAAGAAGTGAATCCATGAAGACTACTTCCATATCACCAGAGAAAGGAGGTTATGGTGAAGAGATAGATGGCATAGAAGTTGAATAGAGGAAAGGCGAAGTAACACTACCCAAAGACGAGGAGGACCCCTCGAAGAAAAGGAAGGTTTCCCCCTTGAATCTTTCATCCCAGAAGAAATCGAAACCCATCGTGTCTAAGATACAGACCGTCCTCACCTCTGATGATTTCAACTTCATCATAGCAGGCCTGAATGATTCTTTGCTAGAGATAGAAGAGAAGAAAGAAGCTAAGTAGGTGTTAGGGTCCTAACCCGCACATAGGTAGAACAATATATTTGGATGTAATAAAGGTCAATATTAATAAGGACTTCCAATAAAATAGAATAAGTTGGATGTAAGAAGACCTAATAGAAACTTCCTCTTATAGAAGGATCTTCCTCTAGATGCTTCTTTTGATAGACATATTTAGTATAAATAGGAGTCGAGGGTATGAGAACCCTAGCTTGGATATTATTGAAATAGAGCTCTTCTCAACTGGAGGTTTCCCCCTCGAAGAGGCCCGTGAACATTGCTTTCATATTCAAAGTGTTATTTCTATTTTTATTCTTATATCATTTCAGTGCTATTGTGGTGAATGTTCTGGTTATATTGTTGTTATTCTACCATTTCTAGCATTTTATTTTTGTTCTGCATATTTTTTATATCTGGTATATTACAAGTGGTATCAGAGCACTTTCCTCGACAGAAAGTGTGGGCTAATTTTTTTTTCAGGGCAGAGATGTATTCTGGTGTCTTTAAGCCACAAATATCTATCATTACATGCATAAAACCATGGTTGAGGGATTCATACATGCAGGAAATACAAGTGGTACTTAAGCGCACATCTGTTGGCCACCCTTGCAACCCCTATTGGTACCCCTTCGAGTGGTAGCGCATCAGAAAACACCTATGTACGGATCGACCTAGATTACTTGAAGTCCTATTTAGATAAATCAATCGGCTGCTTGACTACTATAGTGTCATCGAGAACAACACTCGAGAAGATACCCTCTAGTACCTGGGCAGTCGGGTAGTACGGCTAAGGATACGATCTATCCTCCTTAGTTAGTGCCCTTGTCTGTAGAACCCTTGAATACCTAACCCTTGGGGACAAAAACATAAATAAATTAAAACAGGCAAGATATATTGTCGTGCAACTATGTTCGGGTTGCTAAGTAAATACACATTTTTTTCTAGTTAAGAATTTGGGCATTTCCTCTCTGCAGTATTCTTTAGATCAGAGTATAACTTCGCAGGTGTAAAAAAAACAAGTCTGGAAATTTTCTCACCATTATTTGAGACCTATTCCATTGGATTCATCTCTTCCCCCTTATCACATTCATTCATATCATTTTTCAACAAAAATTTCTGACCCTGCCCACCCCTTTCCAGTTCCCCATCCTCATGGCCCATACCCATAGACAATACTTGGAAGCTCGCTTCAACACCTTGCAATATGGTCTCATCGATACCCAACAAGAAGTGACACAAATCAGTGCCAACGTTGCTACCATCAATACAACCATGCATTCCTCAATGGAGGAAATCAAACAAGACCTCACCACCCAGCTTGAATCTGTCTTTTCCGCACTCTGCACCAAACTACATATCCCTACAGATAACCCTTCCTCTTCCTCACCTCCACATACTGAAGGTGAAAATTCCTCTCATTCCCATAACTTTCAGAACCATCACTTTAAACATGACCTGCACCTTTCATGGGTAGATGTGACCAAATTTGATGGCTCAGACCCCACTAGTTGGGTAACCCAAATGGAACATTATTTCTCTTTATATGGCATTACAGATTAATTGTCCAAACTCTGGTATGGTGTTCTCCATCTAGATCAAGAACGTTGGCAATGGTGGAAATGGAGAAAAACTTCTGATCAAGGGTATATTGCTTGGATACACTTTGGAGTAGAGTTGTATGAATGCTTTGACAATGACACCAACCATTTGGGCCATTTGACAAAGTTGAAACAATCAAGAAAGTGGAAGAATTTATAGTTGTCTTTGAGCATCTGGCTTTTCAGACAGAGGACATGTCTGATGCCTTTTTCCAAGAATGTTTTATCAGTGGCCTCAAGGATGAGATTCAGGCCCATGTCCTCATGGCTCAGCCTCAAAGTTTGGTGGATTCTACTAAAAGTGCTAAAGAAGCACAACAAGTTGTATCTTCTCAAAATCAGAAACCCTCCTTTATCCCTCACCCTAAACCAATAAATCCCACTACTCCCTCTGATCCACTAAAGATCCAAAAATTGACCAGGGATGAAATGGTTGAATGCCAACTCAAAGGCATTTGTTATAATTGTGATGACAAATATTTCCCTAGCCACAAGTGTAAGGAACAAAAGTTGTTTATGGACATCTCCAAGGATATTTTAGAAGAGGATATTGAAACTCCCCTTGTGTCTGAGTCACCTGAAACCCCTGACATAGTCCCTCCCTCAGACCCTCCCAAAGTAGAAATGGTCATTTCCCTCAATTCCCTCACTGGCTTCTCTGCTCCCCAAACCCTCAAGCTAATCGGTTATATCAAACATTGGAAGTTCATCATTCTAGTTGATAGTGGAAGCACCCATAATTTTATTCATCGCCACATTTCCCAAGAAACTCATTGCTACATCCATGCCATCAATAATTTCCAAATAATGATTTCTAATGGTGGCTCCATGAAATGTGGAGGGCATAGTGAAAATGTGCATCTCCAAACTAGTGACTACCATGTGAAATCTCATATGTTTTCTATCGACATGGGTGGTTGTGACATTGTGTTGGATGTAGATTGGCTAAGGACTTTGGGTCCCATTCTCATGGATTTTAAGGAATTAACCATGCAATTTGACTAGGAGGGCCACCAATATAAGTTCCAATGCATCACTTCCAGTTTGCCTGAGATCATTTGTTCCAATCACATGGAAAAGATGCTCAAAAAGGGTCATTCTGGTGTTATTGCTCAACTCCATGCCATACAAGCAAAAGAAACACCCTTAGTGTTGCAAGACCTCCAAGACATCCTTTATAAACATCAAATGGTCTTTTCCACTCCCCAGGGGCTCCCTCCTTCACATGGTGTTCATGATCATTCCATTCCCCTTGTACTTGAAATCCTTCCTCCCAATATCCATCTGTATCATCACCCCTTTTCCCAAAAAAATGAAATTGAGAAAATGGTCCAGGAACTCCTTAATGTAGGCATTATCCTCCCTAGTACAAACCCCTACTCTTCTCCTGTGGTCATGGTCCTAAAGAAAGAAGGTTCTTGGTGAATGTGTCCTAACTTTCATTCCCTCAACAAACTTACCATTAAAGACAAATTTCTCATTCCTGTCATTGGTGACCTCATGGATGAACTGAGTGGCACCCAATTCTTTACTAAACTTGATCTTTGTTCGAGCTACCACCATATATGTAGAAAGAGGCATACAATCCCAAGACTTCCTTTAGAACTCATGAAGGCCACTATGAGTTTTTGGTCATGCCCTTTGTCTTGTGTAATGCCCCCTCCACCTTCCAAAGCCTCATGAATCATGCCTTCCATCATTTTCTCTATCATTTTGTCTTAATTTTCTTTGATGATATCCTCATCTATAGAAAAACCTAGAAAAAACATCTTGCTCATGTGGATCGATTTCTCCATCTACTCTCTCAACACCAACTTTTCCTAAAACAGTCTAAATGTTCTTTTGGCACCTCAGAAGTAGATTACTTGGGTCATTTGGTTGGCAAAGATGGTGTCAGGGTGGATCCTAAAAATATTGAAGCTATGCAAGACTGGCCTCACCCAAAGACTCTCAAAATCTTGCATGGATTTCTAGGCTTAACAGGCTATTATCACAAGTTTGTTAAGAATTATGGAAAGATTGCAACACCTCTCACCACTCTCCTAAAAAAGAACTCTTTCACTTGGACTCCAGCTGCTGCTCAAGCTTTTCAAACCCTGAAGATGGCCATGTGCACCACTCCAGTCCTGACTCTTCTGGATTTCACAAATACCTTTGTCTTGGAATTTGATGCTTCAGGGAAAGGAATTTGTGTTGTCCTTTTGCAAGAGGGTTGGCCTTTGGCCTTTACCTGCAAGCAACTATATGAAATAAATCTGGGCAAATCTATCTATGAAAAAGAAATGTTGGCTATTCTGCATGCCGTTGATTTGTGGCGCCCTTATCTATTGGAGTAATGCTTCCAAATTAAGACAGACCATCAAAGCCTCAAGTATTTTTTGGAACAATGCATTTCCTCCTTGGAGCAACAAAAATGGGTAACTAAGCTATTTGGCTATGATTATGAGATCATTTACAAGAAAGGCAAAGAAAATGTGGTTGCGGATGCACTTTCCCGCAAATATGAAGATGAAGGATCACTTTTTTCTCTTTCCTTCATTGTACCAAATTGGCTCTAAGATGTTTTCTAGGAATGGCTACAAGATCCCAAAAGTCCACAGTTGATCCAACAATTACAGTCTAGTGCTCCAGCTCCCCCAGGGTACTCTTGGCTCCATGATGAGCTTCAATACAAAGGTCGTTTGTATTTAAGTAAACAATCAAAGCTTAAATCCACGGTACTTTCTGAGCTTCATGCTACACCAACTGTTAGGGTCCTAACCCACACATAGGTAGAATAATATATTCAGATGTAATAAAGGTCAATATTCATAAGGCCTTTCAATAAAATAAAATAAGGTGGATGTAAGAAAACCTAATAAAAGCTTCCGCTTCTAGAAGGATCTTCCTCTAGATGTTTATTTTGATAGACATATTTAGTATAAATAGGAGTCGAGGGTATGAGAACCCTAGCTTGGAGATTATTGTAATAGAGCATTGATCGACTGGAGGTTGCCCCCTCGAAGAGGCCCGTGAACATTGCTTACTAAATCAAAGTGTTATTTATGTTGTTGTTCTCATATCATTTCTGTGTTATTGTGGAGATTATGTTGGTTATATTACTATTATTCTTCCATTTCTATCATTTTATTTATGTTCTGCATACCTTTTATATTTGGTATATTACAAGTGGTATCAAATCACTTTCCTTGGCAGAAATTGTGGGTAATTTTTTTTTCAGGGTAAAGACATATTCTGACGTCTTTAAGCCACATATATCTGTCATTACACACATAAACCCATGGTTGAGGAATTCATACACGTAGGAAATACAATTGGTTCTTAAGCGCACATCTATTGGCCACCCTTGTAACCGTTGTTGGTACCCCTTCGAGTGGTAGCGCATCAGACAACACCTATGTATGGATCGGCCTAGATTTTATGAAGCCCTCTTTAGATAAACTGATTGGTCGCCTGACTTCTATAGTTCCACCGAGAACAACACTTGGGAAGATACTCTCTAGTACCTAGGTAGTCGGGTAGTATGACTAAGGGTACGGTCTATCCTCCTTAGTTAGTGCCCTGAGATATTGGGTCAAGTACTACTATTGCACCTCGCATGTATATCAGAGAGCTATAGCACAGGGAAAACCCTTGTCTATAGAACCCTTGAATACTTAACCCTTGGGGGACAGAAACATAAACAAATTAAAACATACAAGATCTATTTCCACACAATTGTGTTTGGGTTTCCAAATCACTAAAATTTTCTTCTTGGTTAATCATTTGGGGATTTCATCTCTGCAGTATTCTTCAGACTGGAGTATAACTCCGCAGGTGTAAAAAAAAATAAAAAAAATCACCATTATTTGAGACCTATTCCATTGGATTCACCTCTTCTCCCTTATCACCTTCATACATATCTTTTTTTGGAAAAATGTTTTGACCCCACTCACCCCTTTTCAGTGTTCGATAACACAGGTATTCCAACAGAGGACGAACACCTTCAGTAACCACTCACATAACCAGATCAAAGATCAACACACCGATGTTTTCACGTGGTAAAACCCCTACAGGGAAACATCCACGGCCCCAGCCAACGCGGCCACTTGGAGCAGTTTATTAATGCAAAGAAATATATTACAGAGAGATTTACAAGAGAGTTTCTCACAATCGATCATCAGCAAATGACCCTCCATTCTCTTTAAATAGAGATCATGGACCAATCGGGTGTTAAGCCACGGATCAATGGCCGTTAAGATCGAGGAGAGTATGAACCGTCAGATCACTCTATGTCGGGAGCATATCGTGACCGTCGGATTGCCTAACTACAAATGCATACTAATGCATACTAAAGAAACACACTTTTACCTAACGACATATTAGACCAAGTATATCTTAACTAACTCCTAAGTGTCTAAATATCCTAACATCCCCCCTTAAGA
>ML790577.1:585642-609716 GCA_009831015.1 Picea engelmannii | reverse complement strand
TGACAGGCTAAGTAGGATTTTGTATATTATGATCGATCATTGTTAGAACATTGGTTTTTAAAATCAACAATATATAAAAAACTGTAGCTTGTCAAATATTGTAGCTCGTTGGAATGTATGTAAATGAAAATAAATCATAAAAAATATGTGAATTGGAAACATTTAAAAGCCAAATTTTTTAATCAAAACATTTATGAAATGAGAAATATCCCAGAAAGAAAATGTCATTAATGATTAAATGAAATCTCAAAGAAGTTGGGAATATGGCCAAACTTGACAAAAATGAAAACAATGCTTAAGTAAAATAAATAAATTATTTTTTCAAAAAGGAAGGGTCCCAAATTTATTTATATTACAGAATTTGGGAGGTTGTTGTCTTCCACAACAATCCATAAGGCTTAAATTATATATCTACAATACTTGTCCATGCAACCTTAATTTGTTTCTAAATTCTAGTGCTTTTATACTAGAGTTATACTAGTGTTTAGCTAGCTTACCTCTTGCATAATTTGTTAGACTTTTAACATATTTTTTAGAAGCTCTAATAATAATTTTGTTGCTGATATATATCTTTGTTGACTGCTACAAATAGGTAAATCCAACTTAAATTGATTGCCCACTTAACATATAGCTTGTATACTTGGTTTATCTTGTGTCTCGAGCAAGTACTATCATCATCCGCAGGTTCTCAAACTTCTTGGCAACTATTGACTACTACTGAGACTCATTTTCAAGCCACTTTCAATTTAGGAACTTTACCTATAGGGGAATCCATTCATAAGTATCACTTTCCATCGCATTCCCCCCTAGGGTTACCTGGGATTCCCCCTTGAGGTGATCACTTCACCTCTAAAGTGACGAGAGTACCTATCTAAGGTGACAGTGGGTAGGTATTCTCCTAGTTTTCTCCATCTTGTGGTTTGGGTTAGGCTTTTCCCAACCTCCATTTCGTGGCATAGCATTTTAGTGTCATTGTCAGGAAGGATTTTGAATCCTCTTTCGTTCCCTAACGAAAATTTGGCAAGCTATCCAAAATCCTTTCTGTATATTTCTTGGCGACTCCACTTGAAGGACATCCCCCTTCCACCTTTGATGAGATCTTCTTGAAGCTCCTCTGGCGACTCCACTTGTGGAAAATTTCCCTTTCCCTTCCCTCCATTTTTTATAAACATTAGGAAGTGACATCCTGGATAATGGATCCATGGAATCACATGATTTACCGTGGGCCTTCCACAACGTATACCCTTCTCTCGATGTTCAAAATATTCTTGGATACCCTAACCTTTTCCCTGTAGGGTGGAGGGAAAATTGCCCTAAATTCGATGGTGACCCAACTCTAGTGGTCACCCATGTTGTGAACTATATGAGGTATGATTCAAGTATAAATGTAATGCATGAGGATGTACTAATGAAATTTTTTGTATCTTCTTTGGAATTGAGTCAAAGGAAGTGGCTTGCAGACTCCTGTGATCTGAAAAGTATCCAGTCTTATACAAATCTTGTTGAAGAATTTCTCAGGTATTGGGGGCAAGATGCTCAGTATTTGTAGACTACCCTCCAAGAGTTAAAATATTCCCTTTACAGAGAAGGTTTTCCAGTGGATAAGGAGACATTAACTGAAGAGTGTGAAGATGAAGAAGAGTATCACCCACCACCTATGAAGGAAGTGCTTGAAGAACATATCCATGAAGAAAGTTATCAAGAAAATCTCGATGATGAAGACCTTGATTAGACATTGGTGTCCCTTTTCTTGCTTGATCAAGGTGAAGTTACCCATCCTTCCCTTCCTCCTACATATGAAGATAAAAAAATAATTGGCTTCAATTATACAAATGATCTCATGAAGGACCCCTATGATGTGGTTGATCAACACATTGATTATTTCATACATATCGAGAGGCGTAGATGGGATGTGGTTTGTTTCACTTTTGATAAAGACCCCATTTACGAAGTTGAGGGTAGTCCTCAAACAAAAGGGGTTGATATGTCATCTTCATAGGATTGGTATTCATGCACATATGATTAATATGCTTGGCATGCTGGTAATGATACGATCACAAATTTGTTTCAGGATGATTTGTCACAGCATGCTCATGAATATTTCCAATCACCTTCATGTTCATATCTTGATGGATACTAGGTTGTGACCATCCTAGAGCGGTCAAAAGCTCACCCTACAAAGAGAAAGTGTTTTCATATTGAATATTTTTACAGTGATTCATGGATGAAGAGGCAATGCCTTTATTTCTCTAGACATGAGACAATCCCTTACCTGTTTTCTTCTTCTCTAAGGAATCATCAGGATTTCTTGGGATCTCTCATGTCTCCTCAGTCTTCAGGAAGCAACGATCATGCTAATGGGGGTGAATATGAGCCATCATCTACATATTTTAGACCTATTCAGAGTTGATGGATTGATCGATCTTTTGGCTATCCTTTCAGGTAGGATTTCTGGGATGATCAGAATTGTAACTACTCTTTTCAGCAATATTTACTCCCTACCACCCATATCCATTGCTTTCATTTCATTTCATAATTATATGTCTATTTATGCTCATGATTATTTCCTCAACTTAGCCTTGTTGTATTACATGATTAAGCATAGGGGGATATACCTTGATGAAATTATGAACATATGGTTTCACTAGTTATATGACTTCACCTTACATCACCTATCACACGATCTTAAGGGCCCCAGGTAAGTAGGTAGGTCATCTTTGTTTCTTTCGTTTTCATATTGATTGTTCATGGTAGCTTAGTTGTATTTCATGTTTCATTTTTCTCTACTTGCATATTACTTTCATGATATTGCATGTCTATTTTAGAATTTTTTTGAAAAAATGCAAAATTTTCTTTCTAGATTAGTTTCCATTTTTGGTTTTTGATTATATGGAAAAAGGATGAGTAAATCATCCTAATGTTAATTGTTTGTTGTTTCAGTGTGTGTAGGCATAGATATATTGAGAGATGTTGCAGTTCTCATGCACTATACGCGAGTACATGTCCCTAAGTAGGACCCAAATTTTATCCCCGATTTTAGGGATAACTAAGTTGATGACGTCTCGAGGCCCTCAGGTTGCAAACATGGAATGCCAAGACACAACTTGAAAAACAATGTTCACTTACATAGATAGAAGCCCACTTCACCACCACGGTGCCAAGTTCATCATGAGGGTATCCACCACACCATATTTCTTCCAAAAGACATCAAGTATTGCTCCATGAAGTACAAGCCATGTATTATGGTGAGTGTCATTCCAATATTTGAGGCATTTAAAAATGCTTTTGATTATGTAACATCTTCTTGGACATTATGCTCTTTGCCATGTTTCACCTTGGTGGTTGACATTGTGCCCTAGTAAGTGGTCACCCTTAGGGATTGGTTTGCCATTGAGAGGTCCCCTTGACGATTCATCGTGCCATTCCCGACCATACTTGTCACTTTCCACACTTTGTCCCCCCATATATTTATCTTTTGGATTTTCAAGTGAACTGACCCAAGAAAGGGTTGTCCCTCATTTCATGGGAAGAAGGGGATGAAGGCCTAGAGGGGATATGGATGGTAAAATATAAAATCCTAATTATGAACCTTCCATATGCTCTCTCAAAGAGGTCTTTAGAGCATTGAAACACTTCTCCTAAAAAATCAAAGACCTGCAAAATAAAACACATAACATAATTGTCCCACTTGATTGAGGGATTTACACAAAGTGTTTTACAAGATAGACTATACCCCCATGTAACTATGTGTACTTATCCATTCAAGTGACACATTGGTACTTCCCCCAAGCTAATTGATTCACCCTAGAGAGTACCCAGTTTTTGGACCTTAATTAATTAATGGAAATGAATGGACTTGGAAAAAGGATGCATTGAAAATGAAGGTGCAACACACCCTCTCCAAAGGCACCCATAAACAAGACACTATGATCCCTTGTATGTCATGAACCCCATGCCCAAGAGTATTTCCCCCATCCATATCATATTTTCCACATATCTTAGAAAGAGGTTCCACTCAGGAAACACTCCTTGACCTAGGGGACGATTCACCTAATAGGTCACCTTGTCAACCCTCCCATACCCAAAATTGGCAAGTTGCATAGGGTCTCTGAGCACTTGTTTATTTTGATGAGGTGGTTTTTGATGCACATGTTTAGGTGGCTCTTTTATTGACTTGATTTACTCATCATGACACATTGACTTGATATCCTTGGAGGGTGTATTCATTGTCTTTGCAAGACCCTATTTGGTGTACATATTTGGAAGAACAAGACTAGCTTGGGATTCCTTGGGGCTTTAAGCCCATTGGTTGGATACCGTGGCCTGCACTCTGGATGATGATGAGAGAATTTAGAGGCTTGAGATATGCCTTGGAGGACCTCACCCATTCCCCTACTAGCCCAACATTTTGTCTTTGGAGGCCAAAACATCACACTTCTAGGGCTTGACGTCATGCATGGGTTAGGGTTTGGTGGTGATGAGGACACATGGCATCACTTGATGAGGAAGAACACCTTGACTTCGTGGAGAGGGCCCTAGTGCCTTTAAATAAGGCCTTTGGAGACCCAATGTTTCATACCCAACCTCAATGAGTTGCCAAAGATGCGAAATCATTTCCCTAAAGGGGTGACACCATGCTTTTTCTAGGGTTTCTATTGTGCAAAATCAATTTTTAAATTCTAAAGGGGAAAAATAAGGGTTTTTGTCCCCTTACTTTGTGGTTTACCCTAATTTTTGTGGAAAAATTCTTATTATAGGTTTTTGTATAAATCGAGATCTTTTCTATCTCATTTTATCAAAACTCTCCCTCTTGTGAGAGGATACTTGGCTGAAATTTGCACCCCTCTTGGGAAAATTCTCTATCTCTCTATTTCTCTCTCTTTTGTGATATAGTGTCTATATTGTCTAATCAAGTGAAGTGGTGCACTACTATTGGATGCTCTTTCTCTTTTCTTTGGTGATGAAAATTTCTTGGTAACTAGGGTTTTGTCTTGGCATTTCTTGGAATTGGTAAGGAAAATCTACACTTTGTTAGGTTTATTTCTTGTTGCATGCTTTTTATTGGCTAGATCCTTGGAGGAGTATAGGGATTTAAAACCTCCACCAATTTTTATCATTATTGTTTGTTGAAAAGGGTATTGCAAAGGTTTCTAGGAGGAGTAAAAGGGTTTACACCCTCCTAGACTTTACCTTGTTAGAGATTATATATCAAGGGAGTAAAAGGGCCTACACCCCTTGCGATTTAGTACTCCTAACCAAATACAAGAAGAATCCACAACCCATTTGGCAAGGAACTAATCGTGTATTGCATTGGAGAAACAAATTGTTTGCATTGGTAAACGTGATTTTGGGAGAAATTGTATTTGTTCAAATTGGATTGTTTTCTACATGTTATAAGCGTTCTTGTGCCCTAAGGGTGTCCTCTTTTAGCCAATAAATTTTCTGTTGTAACTAAATTAAAGATAAATCCATTAGGGCTGCAGAAAATTATACTTTTTTTGATTCATAACTCACAAATCAACCGTTAGAAGTTGCTAACAATTTACCCCTATAATCTACTAGTCATAACACATCTTTTGGGTGGATTATTTGAAAGTTTTGGTGGCTGATTTTTCTAATGAAAAAACTTGTTTTCTACAAAAACAAGGCTGCAATTATATCTCTGCAATACTTGTCTATAACAGCCTTAATTTGTTGCTAAACTCTAGTGCTTTTATACTAGAGTTATACTAGTGTTTAGCTAGCTTACCTCTTGCATCATTTGTTAGACTTTTGGCATCTTTTTTAGCAGCTCCAATAATAATTTGTTTTCTTATATATATAGTTGTTGGCTGCTTCAAATAGGGAAATCCATATTAACTTGCTTGTCCACTTAACATATATATTGTATACTTGTTTTTTCTTATGTCTCGGGTAGGTACTATCATCATCTGTAGGTGCTCAAACTTCTTGGCAACCATTGACCACTACCGAGACTCATTTCCAATCCACTTTCCATTTAGAAACTTGAAATATAGGGGAATCCATTCATAAGTATCACTTTCCATCTCATTTCCCCCTAGGGTCACCCAAGATTCCCCCCTTGAGGTGATCACTTCACCCTAAAAGTGACGGGAGTACCTGTTGGTCCTAAAGTTTGCACCTGACTGCTAAAGGGAAAATCTAGGCCACCTCAAGTTTTGGAATGATTATTCTTTAATAATTTGATTTTCTTGGTCAACTCAAGGACAGGTTTTCAAAGATGGTAATATGGTTGCATAGGCCACACAGTATAAGAGTGGGTTCTCCTTTGCCAATGGTATGGATATTAATGAATAGTTGGGGATATGAAAAGACAAACACAAGAAAAAACAACAAGCAATGCAATGAATCACTTGCTATGTGAGAATAAAGACTTAAAATAATACCTTAAGACTTAGAGAAATATCTAAATGAAAATCATTCAACAGGTTGTCGAATAGTATATCTTTCGCTAAACAATAGTTGTATAACAAGTTGCAGAATCAACAAAAAGATGTACCAAAACAATGGCTGGAAGAATAAGGAAATGTTCATTGCACACATCACAAAATTTTCATTTCAGACAAGATTAAACACATACAAATTTGAGTAAGAGAACACAATTGTCATCAACATATATTCACTAGGTAGAGAACTTTATAGTCAAATTCAAAGGTACATCCCTTCTGTTGCTTTTATTCTTGTCCAAAAACTGAACCCTTAAAACATACAAAAACTGCATATTTATCAAAGTTGTAAAGGCTCTCGTCCATATGGGACCGAAGCTTCACTCTGTGCTCATAGTTGTAAACAAATTATTAACTTAAAAATGACACTGTTGGAGTGCAGTGATGCATCACTTCAAACTTGACTTAATTAAAAGGGATGTGATTCATATCAAACATAAATGACCACTTATTATGCATTAACTTGAAATGTGTCAACTTAAATAACTGAAAATTGTTGTTGATGGTAGACTAGACTTATGCATAAGTTGAATCGCAGTGAGCCTTTGACAAAAACTGATTCGGAGTGAAAGAGGTGAGTGATGTGTCGAGCATTGGCATGCCTGTGCATTGTTTGAGGCCACTGGAAATGACTGGATGTGTTGACAACTCCTTCTTGAGATATACCATGATATTCAATCTCGAAATTTTTCTAGGAGATTAACATTCAGGCGTCTTTTATTCTTGAAATGAATGTGAGCCATCGATTAGTTTTGTAAATATGCGATCTGAGGGACCCTGCTACCTTAGCGCTCCTGCTAAAGTTTTCTTAGTCTTCCATTTTTAGATTTCCTCTAACCCTTTTTAGTGATGGTGCCAATTCAGGAATTCGGGGGCTTCAGAAGTTTGGCCCTTCGGTGATTTCGGCCTATGCTGAGTTGAAAAACTCCCAGATTAGTATGGCCCCGTAGTGAGGTGGCATCTTGACATCACTTTGGAACTTCGGCGGTTCGACACTTCGGTGTTCAGGAGTTTCTGGACGTAGATCATGGAAATCTCCCGAAGCAGTATGGGCCCGAAGTGACGTGTTCCAGAAAGAGAGTGACATGTGTCACTCGAAATTGAGTGGATGATGTGCCCCAAGGTGCATGAAATGATTCCATATGTCAACGCCATATGGATTCCACGTGTAAGTGCCAGATGAATGCCACATATCTTGGCGGACGAGTGTTGTGTGCTTCGACACTTTGGGCTTCAAGAGTTTTGGATTGTGAAGCATGAAGATCTCTCGAAGTAGTACGTGACTGGAGTGACATGGAATCCTAACGTCATTTTGGGACTTCGACGATTTGACACTTCAACGTTCGTTGGTTTGATCGACAAGCTTGGATGCCCGAACACCGAAATTTTTGAAGTGAAGATTCTTCGTGCTTTGTTTCTTAAAATCCTTGTGACTTAGAAACCTTGAATGCATAGGATTCATTGATCTTAACTGACTGTCGAATCTTCACCATTGAAAGTTAACCTATTGTTTGCTTATATTTCAAGCCCGAAATGGACTGCTCTTGAGTTGTTGCGTTCTTCTTTTGGATGTTTCTTGTGCAAACAAAGTACTTGGTCGACCCGCTACATGTTCTATTAGTGGTAATTTGATGAAACGTATTTCAAAACAAATCAATGACATGCAATTACCCCTTAAGAAAACAAAAATATGGCACGGATAATCAATTAAAGAGAACAAATTAAAATGTGGAGAATAACTTAGCAAGAACAAAACAAAGAATCGGGCTTTAACAAGATGTTATAGGTGAATCGAAGGGGTAGGGACGCGATGCAGACCTAAGTTCCAACATTGGCTCCAACCAAGGATAACACTTCCCTCTGAGGTGATAAGAATAGTAGATCACGTGCCTTACTTCTCAATAACTTGATCCCACCTTCCTTTTCTTACCTATATTTTTTTTCTGCCAACCGTGTATCTCTGCCACTGTTTCTCAACCATGCATTTATGGAGTTCAATACAATAACTACACCCCAGTTCCTTTGTTTTGATATGGAGTCTTTATTCAATATGAAACTTAAAATTGCAGCTACACCCCAGTGCCTTTGTTGGGATATGGAGTCTTATTTCCGATATACTGTATAAACAAACTAAAAATGAAATGCTTGAATGATGAGCTTTATTCAACACACCCCTAATATACTCAACTGAAAAAAAAGTAATCCGTGTAATCAGATTTCCAATGAAGACATACAAGGAGTTGATTAACAAGATTCAATTCACCTCCATCTTTAAGTACGAATATAATAGTAGGAACTAAAAAATATAGCAACAACTTACAATCTGGAGGCCCATACTTAAAGTTTTGAAATTCTTCCTTCACAAAAAGAATGACAAAAAATTCTTTAATCCAATTTGTCTACATATAGACTGCTACAGGATCTGAAAAAACACGAGAACCATACCCCTTATGATAATGAGCATCAATATCTATTTCAATCTGATCCTCAAAACTATAAGTTTGTTGTATGATTTTTATTTTGTTGATGAATGTGCATGATTTCAGTTGTGTAATATCCACTTCATGGTAAAAATTTTAAAATCCTCCAGTCAAGACAATTGTTGGCAACAACATCCCATTTTGTTGGTAAACCAAGGCATTTCCTTCACTATTCTTTAAAACATATGCTTCAAAACTGTCATAGACTGGGTCACTGCTAAGTATTTCCATCTGTATCATTGCAGAACTCTGCTCCTCATCATTAAGAGATTTATTAGAGATGGGTTGGTCTTTAAATTTTTTTGAAACTTGAACTTCAAAATCCTCCATTTCATGAGATCCTTGGGAGATTGATTGCATAATAGTAGCCTAATCCATGTAAAATTTTGGAGCATCAATATCATCATAAAAAAAACTGTTAGAGATATCTGATATAATTTCAAATGTTTCTACAGAATCTTGATCAACCTTTTTGTCATCAGAAAAATCAATAAAAATTTCCTCATGAACAGAAAAACTAGAGAAGATTTCACAAGGGGATGAATTCTCTTCCACTTGTATAACATTAACATACTTCTCATTCATACTACTAGAAGAACCGACTATAGACTTCTGCATATATAAATCAAACTCCTCACAACAATTTTCAAAAATCAAATCAGCTGGAAAAAACCTTTTACAATGATCGCTAAATGCTGTATGGAACTCTTTCAAGGAAGATATGCCAGCAGGAGGCAAGGATCGGTACCATTCATGAGTGTCTCCCTCCAATGAATACATGAACATATTCATTAATACATCATCATGACATATATCCAACTGATGCATGAATTCATGGAATTAAAGCAAATGATCTGTAGGGTTATCATCTTTATCTTCTCTAAATCTCGGCAAGTAATCACCCCACTCATATATAGTAGAAATAGTATTTGGAAAACCAAGAACAAAGGATAAAACCTCCGAGCCAAGATGGCTTCCATCTAAAAATATGAATTCTTAACACTATGGAGTCGCCACTGGATCCTTTAACCATGGATTCACCATGTGAATGATCTGCAATCTAAATGTGTCTGGTCTTTGTTCACCATCAAAGATCAGATCTGATCGTTGTTGTTCTCCCAGGGAAAGATATTTAGTTACTCATTTCCCTGACAACGACACCAGAAGATGTTGGTCCTAAAGTCTGCACCTGACTGTTAAAGGGAAAAGCTAGGCCACCTCAAGTTTTGGAATGATTATTCTTTGATAATTTTATTTTTTTGGTCAGCTCAAGGATAGGTTTTCAAAGATGTTAATCTAGTAGGACAGGCCACACGGTATAAGAGTGGGATCTCCTTTACCAATGGTATGGATATTAATGAACAGTTGGGGATATGAAAAGACAAACACAAGAAACAACAACAAGCAATGCAATGAATCACTTGCCATGTGAGAATAAAGACTTAAAATAATATCTTAAGACTTAGACAAATATCTAATTGCAAATCATTCAATAGGTTGTCGAATAGTAGATCTTTCGCTAAACAATATTTGTATAACATGTTGTGGAATCAACAAAAAGATGTACTAAAACAATGGTTGAAAGAATAAGGAAATGTACATTGCACACATCACAAAATTTTCATTCCAGACAAGATTAAACACATACAAATTTGAGTAAGAGAACACAAATGTCATAAACATATATTCACTAGGTAGAGAACTTTATAGTCAACTGCGCAGGTCCATCCCTTCTGCTACTTCTATTCTTCTCCAAAAATTGAACCCTTAAAACATACAAAAACTGCATATTTATCAGAGTTGCAAAGGCTCTCGTCCATCTAGAACTGAGGCTTCACTCTATTCTCACAGTTGTAAACAAATTATTAACTTAAAAATGACACTGCTAGAGTGCAGTGATTCATCACTTCAAAATTAGCTTAATTAAAAGGGATGTGATTCATATCAAACACAAATGACCATTTATTATGCATTAACTTGAAATGTCTCAACTTAAATAACTAAAAACTATTGGTGATGGTAGACCAGACAAACGCATAAGACGAATCGCACTGAGCCTTTGACAGAAACTGATTCAAAGTGATAGAGGTGAGTTATGTGTCGAGAATTGGCATGACTGCACGTTGTTTAAGGCCACTGGAAATGACTGGATGTGTTGATAGCTCCTTCTTGAGCTATACCATGATTTTCAATCTCAGAACTGTTTTAGAAGATTAACATTCAGACGCCTTTTATTCCCAAAATGAATGTGAGCTGCCGATTATTTTTGCAAATCTGCGATCTGAGGGACCCTGCTACCTTAGCGCTCCTACTAAAGTTTTCTTAGCCTGCCAGTTTTATATTTACTCTAACCATTTTTAGCGATGGTTCCAATTAGTGACTTTGGGGGCTTCAGAAGTTCATCCCTTCGACGATTTCGGCCTATGTTGAGTTGAAAAACTCCCGGAGTAGTATGGGCCTGGAGTGACGTGGAATCCTGACGCCACTTCAGGACTTCGGTGGTTCAAAACTTTGGCATTCGAGAGTTTTTGGATGTAGAGCATGGAAATCTCCCGGAGTAGTACAGGCATGAAGCGAAGTGTCCCAGAAGGAGAGTGACATGTTTCACTCAAAATTGAGCAGATGACGTGCCGCAAGGTGCCTGAAATGAATCCCATATGTCAGCGCCAGATGGATGCCATGTGTCAGCGCCAGATGGTTTCCACATGTCTTGACGGATGAGTGACGTGTGCTTCAACACTTCGAGCTTTAGGAGTTTTGGATTGTGAAGCATGAATATCTCTTAAAGTAGTACGATCCCAGAGTGATGTGGCATCTTGATGTCACTTCAGGACTTTGGCAGTTCGACGCTTCGACGTCTGTTGGTTTGATCGACAAGATTGGATGCTTGCACATAAAAATTTCCAAAGTGAAGCTTCTTTGTGCTTTGTTCCTTAAAATCCTTGTGACTTAGAAACCCCGAATGCATAGGATTCGTTGATCTTAACGGACTATCAAATCTTCACTGTTGAAAGTTAACCTATTGTTTTCTTATATTTCAAGCCCGAAATAGATTGCTCTTGAATTGTTGTGTTCTTCTTTTGGATGTTTCTTGTGCAAAAAAAGGACCTGGTCGACATGCTACATGCTCTATTGGTGGTAACTTGATGACTTGTATTTCAAACCAAATCAATGACATGGAATTACCCCTCAAGAAAACAAAAATATGGCGCGAAGAATCAATTAAAGAGAAAAAATTAAAACATGGAGAATAACTTAGCAAGAACAAAACAAAGAATCAGGCTTTAAGAAGATGTGATAGGTGAATCGAAGGGGTAGGGATGCAATGCATACCTATGTTCCAACAATACCTATTTGAGGTGATTGTGGGTAGGTATTCTCCTAGTTATCACCATCTTGTGGTTTGGGTCGGGCTTTTCCCAACTTACATTTTGCGCGATAACATTTTGGCGTAGTTGACAGGGAGGATTTTGAATCCTTTTTTATGCCTTAATGAAACTTTGGAAAGCTATCCCAAATCCTTTCCCTAGATTTCTTGGTCACTCCACTTGAAGGATGTTCCCCTTCCACCTTTGATGAGCTCTTCTTGAAGCTCATAGGGTGACTCAACTTGTGTAAAAGGTATGTTTCCCTTCCCTCCATTTTTTATGAACATTAAGTTCATCTGACGACTCCATTGAAGAGACATCTCGGATAATGGAACGATGGAATCACGAGATTTACCATGGGCCTTCCAAAATTTATACCCTTCTCTCGATGTTCAAAATATCCTTGGATACCCTGACCTTTTCCCTGCAAGGTGGAGGTAAAATTGCCCAAAATGCGATGGTGATCCAACTCTAGCAGTACCCATGTTGTGAACTATATGATATATGATTCAAGCATAAATGTAATTCATGAGTATGTACTAATGAAATTTTTTGTATATTCTCTAGACTTGAGTCAAAGGAAGTGGCTTGCAGACTCGTGTGATCCAAAAATAATCTGGTCTTCTACAAATCTTGTTGAAGTATTTCTCAGGTATTGGGGGCCAACTACTCAGGATTTGTAGACTATCCTACAACAGTTCAAAGTTTCCCTTTACAAAGAAGGTTTTCCGGTGGATGATGAGACAAAAACTGAAGAGTGTGAAGTTGAAGAAGAGTATCACCCACCACCTGGAGAAGACGTGCGTGAAGAACATATCCATGAAGAAATTTTTCAAGAAGATCTCGATGATGAAGACCTTGATGAGACATCGGTGTCCATTTTCTCACTTGATCAAGGTGAAGTTATCCGTCCTTTCCTTCCTCCTGCACATGAAGATAAAAAAATAATTGGCTTCAATGATACTAATGATCTCGTGGAGGACCCCTCAGACGTTGTTGATTAACAAATTGATGATTTCATACATATTGGGAAGCGTATATGGGATGTGGTTTGTTTCAATTTTTATAAAGATACCATTTATGATGTTGAGGGTAGTCCTCAAACAAAAGGGGTTGAGTTGTCGTCTTCGGAGGATTGGTCTTCATGCACATATTATTCAGATGATTGGAATCTCGATAATGATATGATAATATATTTGTTCCAGGATGATTCATCGCAACATACTCACAAAGATTTCCAACCACCTTCATGTTGAGATATTGATGGATACTAGGTTGTGACCGACCTAGAGAAGTCAAAACATCACCCTACAAAGTGAAAGTATTTTCATCTTGAATATTTTTACAGTGATTTGCGGATGAAGAGGCAACATATTTATTTCTCTAGACATGAGATGGTCCCATATGTCTTTTATTCTTCTCTAAGGAATCATCGATATTTCTTGGGATCTCTCATGTCTCCTCAGTCTTCAGGAAGCAATGATCATGATAATGGGGATCGAGATGAGCCATCGTCTACATATGGTAGACCTCTTCAAATATGGATTGATTGAGCTTGTGGCTATCCTTTTGGGATGATAAGAATTTGCAGTTACTCTTTTCAGTAAGATTTTCTCCCTCCCACCCATCTCCATTGATTTTATTTCATTTCATGATTATATGTATATTTATTCTCATGATTATGTGCTCAAATTATCCTTTTTGTATTACATGATTAAGCACAAGGGGAGATACCTTGATTAAATGATGAACAAATGGTTGCATTGGTTATATGACTTCACCTGACATCACCTATCACTTGATCTTCAGGGCCCCAGGGCCCCAGGTAAGTAGGTAGGTCATATTTATTTCTTGCATTTGCATATTTATTTCTCATGGTAACTTAGTTGTATTTCATGTTTCATTTTTCTCTACTTTCATATTTCTTTCATCATATTGCATGTCTATTTTAGAAATTTTTGAAAAAATGCAAAATCTTCTTTCTAGATTAGTTTCCATTTTTAGTTTTTGATTATATGGATAAAGGATGAGTAAACCATCCTACTCTTAATAGTTTTTTGTTTCAGTGTGTGTAGGAACAGGTCTACCGAGAGATGTTGTGGTTCTCATGCAATCTACAGTGAGTACATGCCCCCAAGTAGGAGACATATGTTATCCCAAATTTTTGGGATAACTAAGGATATGATGTCTCAAGGCCCTTAGGTTGGAGACATGGAATACCGAGAGATAACCAACAGTGTCCACTTGCACAGATAGAATCCCACTTCACCACCACAGTTCCAGGTTAATCATGAGGGTATCCACCACACCGTCTTGCTTCTGGAGGACATCGAATCTTTCTCCATGAGGTACAAGCTAGGTATTATGGTGAGTGTCATTCCAATATTTGAGGCATTTGGGTTTGTTGCATTTAAAATTGATTTTGATTATGTAACGTCTGCTTGGAAATTATTCTCTTTGCTCTGTTTCACCTTGGTGGTTGACATTGTGCCCTAGTAAGTGGTCACCCTTAGGGATTGGTTTGTTACTTAGGGGTACCCTTGATGATTCATTGTTCCATTCCCGACCATACTTGTCACTTTCCACACTCCGTCCCCCCATCTCCTTATATTTTGGGTTTTTGTGTGTATTGACCCAAGAAGGGGTTTCCCCTCATTTCATGGGAAGAAGGGGTTGAAGGCCCGGAGGAGAGATGGTTGGAAAAATATAAAATCCTAATTATGAACCTTCCATATCCTCCCCCAAAGAGGTCTTGAAAGCAATGAAATGCTTCTCCTAAAAAATCAAAGTCTCGCAAAAGCTAACACATAACATAAATGTCCCACTTGATTGAGGGATGTACACAAAGTGTGTTACAAGCTATAATATACCCCCATGGAACTATGTGTACTTCTCCCTTCAAGTGACACTTTGGTACTTCCCCCGAGCTAATTGATTCACCCTAGGGAGTACCCAGTTTTTGGACCTTAATTAATTAATGGCAATGAATGGGCTTGGAAAAAGGATGCATTGAAAATGAAGGTGCAACACACCCTCTACAAAGGCACCCATAAACGAGACACTACGATCCCTTGTATGTCATTAACCCCATGCCCAAGATTATTTCCCCCATCCATATCATATTTTCCACATGTATTAGAAAGAGGTTCCACTCGGGAAACACTCCTTGACCTAGGGGACGATTCACCTAATAGGTCACCTTGTCAACCCTCCCATACCCAAACTTGGAAGGTTGCATAGGGTATTTGAGCACTTGTTTATTTTGATGAGGTGGTTTTTGATTCACATGTTTAGGTGGATATTTTATTGACTTGATTTACTCATCATGATGCATTTTACTTGATATCCTTGGAGGGCGTATTCATTGTCTTTGCAGGACCCTGTTTGGTGTATAGATTTGGAAGAACAAGCGTAGCTTGGGCTTCCTTGGGGATTTAAGCCCACCGGTTGGATACCATGACCCACACTCTGAATGATGATGACAACCTTTGGAGGCTTGAGAGATGTCTTGGAGGACCTCACCCATTCCCCTGCTATCCAAACGTTTTGCCTTTGAAGGCCAAAACGTCACACTTTGAGGGCTTGACGTCATGCATGGGTTAGGGTTTGGTGGGGATGAGGACACATGGCATCACTTGATGAGGAATAACTCCTTGACTTGGTGAAGAGGGTGGAAGAAATACTTGACTTGGTGGAGAGGGCCCTAGTGCCTTGAAAGAAAGCCTTTGGAGACCCAATGTTTCATCCCCAACCTCAATGATTTGCCAAAGATACCAAAATGTTGCCCTAAAGGGGCGACATCATGATTTTTCTAGGGTTTCTATTGTGAAAAATATATTTATAAATTTGAAAGGGGAAAATTAAGGGTTGTTGTTCCCTTAATTTGTGGTTTACCCTAACTTTTGTGGACAAATTCTTATTAGAGGTTTTTGTATAAATAGAGATATTTTCTATCTTATTTTATCATAACTCTCCCTCTTGTGAGAGGATACCTGGCTGAAATTTGCGCCCCTCTTGGGAAAATTCACTCTCTCTCTCTCTCTCTTTTGTGATATGGGTTTTATCTTGTCTATTGAGTGAAGTGGTGTGGTACTCTTTGATGCTCTTTCTCTTTGCTTTGGTGATGAAAATTGCTTGGTAACTAGGGTTTTTTCTTGGAATTGGTAAGGAAAATCTGCACTTTGTTAGGTTTCTTTCTTGTTCCATGCTTTTTATTGGCTAGATCCTTGGAGGAGTATAAATATTTACAACCTCCACCAATTTTTATCATTATTGTCTGTTGAAAAGGTTATTGCAAAGGTTGCTAGGAGGAGTAAAAGGGTTTACACCCTCCTGGACGTTACCTTGTTAGGGTTGCTATCTGAAGGGAGTAAAAGGGCTTACACCCCTTGAGATTTAGTTTTCCTAACCTAATACAAGAAGACTCCACAACCCATTTGGAAAGGCACTAATCTTTTATTGCATTGGAGAAATAAATTGTTTGCATTGGTAAACGTGATTTTGAAAGATATTGGATTTGTTCAAATTGGATTATTTTCTACATGTTAGAAGCATTCTTGTGCCCTAAGGTCATCCTCTTTTAGCCAAGAAATTTTCTGCTGTAACTAAATTATAGCTACAGCCATTATGGTTGCAGCAAATTATTCTCTTTTTTACTCATACCTTGCAAATCAACTGTAAGAAGTTGCTAAAAAATTACCCCTATAATCTTCTAGTCCTAACATATCTTTTGGGTGAATTCTTTGCAAGTTTTGGTGGCTGATTTTTCTGCTGTAACAACTTGTCTTCTACATCCATAAGGCTGCAATTATATCTCTGCAATAATTGTCTATAACAACCTTAATGTTTTTCTAAAGTCTAGTGTTTTTATACTAGAGTTATACTAGTGTTTAGTTAGCTTAGCTCTTACATCATTTGTTATACTTTTAGAATCCTTTTTAGAAGATATAATAATCATTTGTTTGCTGATATATATCTTTGTTTACTGTTGCAAATAGGGACAAACAACTTAAATTGCTTGTCCACTTAACATATAGATTGCATACTTGGTTTTTCTTGTGTCTCAGGAAGGTACTATCATCATCCGCAGGTGCTCAAACTTCTTGGAAACCATTGACCACTACCAAGAATCATTTCCAAGACACTTTCCATTTAGAAAATTGACATATAGGGGCATCCATTCATAAGTATCAATTTCCATCTCATTTCCCCCTAGGTTCACCCATGATTCCCCCCTTGAGGTGATCACTTCACCTCTAAAGTGACATGAGTACCTATCTGAGGTGACACTGGGTAGCTATTCTCCTAGTTGTCGCCATCTCATGGTTTGGTCGGGCTTTTCCCAACCTACATTTTGCGCGATAATAGGGTGTCTTGAGTTTTTAGAAGAATATTTAAGAATGGTGATAGAGGAATCAATATCTACTAGGAAGATCTTGCCAACATATAATGTGACTTATATTGCAATTATACCAAAATATGATAATCCATCCACTTTTGACAACTTCATTCCAATTCCATTCTATAACTATATATATATATAATCCTTGCAAAGATTATAACCAAAAGATTGAAAACTACCTTGTCAAATATAATATCTAAATAATAGTTTGGGTTCCTAGAGGGGAGAGAAACACATGACGTTGTGGGAGTTGCACAAGAAAGTCCACACTCCTTGAAAACAAAAAAGCTCAAGGAATTGATTGTAAAGGTAGATCTATCTAAGGCATATGATAGAGTTAGTTGGATCTATCTAAGGCATTTTCTTATTCGTTTGGGATTTTGTGCACAATTTGTTTCCTAGGTAATGAATTGTGTCTCTTTGGTATCTTTCTTTGTACTTATCAATGGCTTAACCTCTCATTTTTTCAATTTTAAGAGAGGTCTCAAACAAAGCTACCCCCTTTCGCCTTTGTTGTTTATTGTTATAGAATAAGGTCTTAGTCAAGATCTAAAGGAGGCTAGAAGAGATGGAAATTTAAAAGGGATAAATTGGAAAATTCCTACTCTTTGTCCCATTTATTGTTGGTTGAGGCTATCTTGATTTTTTGTGATGGCACTAGAAGAGACACAACAAAACCAAAAGAAATATTAGACCAATCATGTCTAGCTACATGTATGTGGATAAATCTTGATAAATACACCATTTGTTTCTTTGTTATTATTGATGAAGATAAGGGGTATATGTCCTATTTATTTAGCTTCCAATAGACTTATCTTGAGAATGGTTTAGAGTATTCGAGTTTCTTTCTCAAACCCAATGAATATCAGAAAAAATATTGACAATGGTTGATTACTAAACTAGAGAAAATGTTAAATTTGTGGTGCAACCACTAGCTATCTAGAGGAGGCAAATTGATTTTCGTAAAGGTGGTTTTAGAGGCCATTGTAGTATGTTGAATGTCTTTATCTTAGATACCCAAATGTGTGCTAGAATTGATCAAAATATTTTTCTTTAGGTTTATTTGGCCTAGGAATAAAGATAATAAAGGGTTACCTCTAGTAGGTTGGAAAAAAACTTGTTGTCCCTAAAGCCCAAGGGGGATGAAGACTCAAAACATTTTCTTGTTCTCTAAAGATATCACAAAAAAAATGCATGGAGGATAACTCAGAAGTAGATTTTATGGTGCAAAGTGGTGAAGGAAAAATATATATACCCTGAATCTTTAGATCACTGGTTGAGAAATCATATGAAGAGTATACATAATGTTTATATTATTTGGAAAGAGGTTGTGATTTATTTTCCCTTGGTTAGTAACTGGTTGGTATAGAAGATTGGAAAAGGGACTAAGATTCAAGTGGGGATAGACCCTTCAAATCAGGTGTGGAGAGGATTATAGGATCCTGGAACACAACACTCGTCATTTAATATCTATAGGCATAAATACTTTGTCCTAGGTAGAAAATCTCAAACTCACTACTATTTGGAAACAAGTATGGCTTATAGGTAGGGAGTTGGGACTATGAGAGGTGGATTGTAACATTTGGGATAACTGTACTAAGAAGATAAGGTCTATCATTGTTAAAATAAAGGGTGACGAGGATACTCTAGTGTGTTGTTTGAATCCTACAAGATAGTATACACCAAAACAAGGTTACAAGGCATTGGCTTATTTTGGGGACATGGAGCCACAAAAGTGGTGGTGGAAGAAGTTGTGTAAATTTAAATGTCCCTCAAAATATTGTATTTTTATGTAGCTACTTCTTAAAAATAAGGCACTAACTTGGTACATTTTGCAAAACAGGAAAACCCACCGTCCACGATGGTGGAATATATGTAAATCTAATGAATAAACTAATTTCACCTTAAGGTGTCTTGCGCCTTCTCTAAACAAGTTTGGGAAGATATCGGAAGCTTCACGGGCTTGAGAGATATTCAGGTAGGGGACTCAATTGAAGAAACACTTAGGACCTGGAGTGAGAATGTTTCTACAAAAGGATATGGTTACTTACCCTTAATAGTGGCTTGGGGAATTCGGTTGGCAAGGAATGCCAAGATTGTTGAGGATAGGGACATATATCCTCTTTAATGTGCTATATAGGGGTTGAGTATTTTTCACTCTCTTAATCAAACCAAATTTGTTAAAGTGCCATAAAATATTTCTGAAGAAGTTATTGATCGGAGAGGTGCTTGGGTATATTTTGATGATGCTTCACAGGGTAACCCTACTATGGGTAGGGGTAGGGGGAGTCCTTTTTATTTTAGACACACACTCCCTTCACTTTAAGTTGGCCTTGGCTAGGATTCAAATATTTTTTTAGATGTTATGGCCCTAAATTTGGTACTTACCTTAGCAGTAGAGTATGGTCAGTCATCCTTGTAGATTTTTGGAGATGCACTCCTTGACATTAAGTGGTTAAATATGGAATACAACTTAAGGAATTATACACTTCAACTTATTTTTGAGGAGTTTTGAGACATTCAATATGGTTTTACTTTTGTCTCGTATCATCGTATTTATAGGGAGTGATATGGATTGGATCATTATATTATTTTTAATCTATCTTGATGCTTTCATAGTGGAAAAAGTTGGAGGAATCAACATGAAAGGTCATTTTAATGATAGGTCCTAGTTTAGAAAATTGGGGTTTGAAACCTTCTAGAGCCATTTTCAAGCATCAAACATAATATTTGGGGGTCGAAACTTTCTCAGAATTAGCTAAGACTCCTTGACGTTGATATACACTCAGATATATTTTCAATGGTGAAAAAATTGCCTCAATTAGAACATGTATGCAAAATTTATGCCTCCCGCAAGTTGACAACCATGGTATGAGAGGATGCCACGTCAACCCTCATTACTCATGCATATGGGACTAGCCATGTATGGACTTCCAAGAAGATTCTAGAAGGTCCAAAATATTATCACAATTGAGGGTTGAGGAAGTCAAAACCCGAACCCTAGATCACTATCCGGTTATATTATATATCAAGTCACTAGGAGGAGAAGGGGTAACATTATTTTTCATTGTATCTTGTTCCATAGTTAAGAAAAACACCTAAGATTGGTATTTTCTGAGCATAATAGAGGAGGAGGATGATTATATAGTAGTCGTTTAGGATATAGTGCCAAAATGTAACTCCATAGTGATTTCCCAATCCTTTGTATGTGAATTTTATAACCGAATCAAAGAGATCAAAGCATATGCCTCACCTTCTAGTTGGGTTTTCTCTTGTATTGGGTTTCCCAAGTC
This sequence comes from Picea engelmannii, assembly GCA_009831015.1. Taxonomy (NCBI): domain Eukaryota; kingdom Viridiplantae; phylum Streptophyta; class Pinopsida; order Pinales; family Pinaceae; genus Picea; species Picea engelmannii. The sequence goes on along the minus strand of ML790577.1, from coordinate 588,707 downwards.
ATATCTTGTCTTCATTTGAGTGGATGGTGTGTATTTGTGCCTATTCTTTCATTTTAATATTTCAATTATTTCTTAATTCAAGCCATAGGCTAGAGATAATAAATCTGGGATCTAAGGAAATAAACTGCATAATTCTAAGATTTCATAATATTATAAGATCTATTGTGACGATCTATTCCAGTGGAATATCCATGACACTTTATGGATCATACTGGTACTAGATCAAGTTTATTTGGGGTATTTGTGGGAAGTTGCATGGATCCAAGAACCAGTTTAAGAATAAAGTTGCAAAACCCTAGCCATGGTCGACGATTTTGCTCATAAAAACCCTCGAGATCCAATAGAGAAGATATTTGTGTTGGCATGTTTACAAGAAGAGCGTGCTTGTCATTGATGGAAAGAACAACAACAACAATGGCATGTCTACAGGGAAGAACAACAACAACGATATCATGCTTACAGTTATTGATGGAAAGAACAACAACGACGAAGGTATGGTTATAGGAAAGAATAGTAGCGACGTTGGCAGGTTTACAGTTGGGAGACAATAACGGAAAACAGATAGGCAAGGAATATTAGCAGCGATGATGGTATGAAAATATCAGAAGCTAGTGGACTTAATCTCCATTTTTCAGTTTCAGATACCGGGAGTTGGAGGAGTCAAGAGTCGAGACTCTTCATCATAGGAGTCACGAAGTTGCAAAATGCGAAACGTCGAAATCCCAAAACAGGTACATCAAACCACGACTTAATCTCCATTTCGGAGTTTCAGATACTGGGAGTTGGAGGAGTCAAGAGTCGAGACTCTTCATCACAACAGTCTCGAAGTTGTGAAATGCGAAACGTTGAAATCCCGAAACAGGCACAACAACAAAGACTCCATTTCAGAGTTTCGGGGATCGCGACATGGAGTTTCAGAGTTTCGGGGATCACGACATGGAGCGTCAAGATATCTCACCACAGGAATGCCGAAATGTTGGAATTCTGAAATGCGAAAAACACTTTTTGGTGCAGGTTTCGGATACCGAGAGTTGGAGTGTCGAAACACTTCACCAAAAGAATACCTAAATGTTGAAATGCCGAAATGCGAAAAACACCTTTTGGTGCAAGTTTCGGATACCGGGAGTTGGAAGTGTCAAAACACTTCACCATAGGAATGTCAAAATGTCGGAATGCCGAAATGCAAAAAACACCTTTTGGTGCAAGTTTCAGATACCGGGAGTTGGAAGTGTCGAAACACTTCACCACAGGAATGCTGAAATGTAGGAATGTTGAAATGCGAAATCGCCAAAGCACTTTATGGATAAATGCTTGGTCACAACTATGGGCATGTGAAGGAAGGAGCTTGCAAGTTGCAAGGTTCCATTTTGTGATCGGGAGTTGGAGGATTCAGAGTGACTCGCAACAAATTCGCAAAACACGAAATTGTGAAATGCAGTTTCGAATAAGGCCGTGGTCACAGCCAGTGGTCACATCTGCAGAAGATGGAGGAAGGAGCTAGTGCAACCAAGCTCCATTTCGGATATCACAACTTGGATATTCGAGATGCCTCGCAATAGGAATTCACGACATGCGAAACGCTGAAATGCCAAAATACAAAAACACCTTTTGGTGTAGGCTGTGGTCATCGCCTGAGGCCACATGTGAAAGGAAAGGTGAAAGGTGCCAAAGGCACAAGGCTCAATAGGTTCACAGTGTAACTGCTAGAAATGACTGATGGTTTCTGTTATAGGACTCGAAGAGACTTCAGGGTGATCGTTAGAGAAGATGAAGAGTCTCAAGACATCTTCCAGTGGAATGAAGACTGTTGATAGAGGCGATTGACAGATGGAAGAGCATTGAAGCCTGTAACTACAACAGAGAGGATGAGCTCGACTATGATAGAGAAGACGAAGAGTCTTGACTGCTAGATAGGCTAAGGAATCTCAGCATAACACCCAGTGATGATGAACACATGGGTATAGCCGCCAGAAAAGATGAGGAATTGCAATGATGATCAGGAAGAGGAATCGACACGAGGAGAACATGCAGAATAGAGAGACGGTGTTGATGCTCGAGGGGGTGAAGCGGTGGCAATGTGGAGTGGAGTGAACATATCGATGTGAAAAACAATGGCGGTGTGTATAGCATGCAGAAGGATTGCGCATATAGGATGCACAAGGTGCACAGAGACTATAAGAATGCAGAACAAAGAAGAGATGGTTGTTGTTGTTGAGAGTGATTCAAGCGTGTAGAAGGAGGCAGTGTGCAACAACTGAAATAAATAGAAGAGGAATGGTGCATAGAAGAGACATGGTGCATAAAGCATAAAAGGTAGAAGAACATAAAGAACAAGGAAGGTGTGCAGGAAGACACTGATGTAGGTAGAGCAGAGCAGTGTAGCAGAACAATGATGAGATCGGTAAGCCATTGATAAATATTGTATCACTGTGATAAATTTATATATATATCAAACTTTATATTTCAGGGTGGTAGGGAGGTTCTAGGGAGGACTGTTGTCCTCAGAGGTTCAAGTGGGTGCTTGAACACAGGGAGTTGTAGCTTCCATCTGGTTGCAGCCAAAGAAACCAGGGTGGTAGGGTGGTGCAAGGGAGAACTGTTGTTCTCTGTTATACAGGTTGGTGCTTATGTGACTGGAAGTTGGTGCTTCCATCCAGTTGGTGCTGGAACACTTAGGGAGTTGTTTCTTCCTTCTATTGGATGCTAGAGAAACCAAGGAGTTGGTGCTTCCTTCTAGTGGGTGCTAGAGAAACTAGGAAGTTGGTGCTTCCTTCTAGTAGGTGCTAGAGAAAACAGAGAGTTGGTGCTCTCAGCAAGTTGCATCTTGGAAAACAGAGTTTGTAGCCTCAAAATGAGTTGGTGCTCATAAGTATGATAATGTACAGAATGTAAAGATTACTTATCATATAAAGAAGAAGAGGGTTTTACCCTTTATGGGTTTCCTCAGGAAATATCTGTCTCTGTGTATCTCATATGTGTGAATGATGTTGAATGTTCTATTGCTTACTTCCCTGCATTATTGTGATTGTCATTGAGTGCTCTGTAAAGAGTTTAAAATAAGCATA
>ML790577.1:564484-585542 GCA_009831015.1 Picea engelmannii | reverse complement strand
TTCACCCCCCCCCCCTCTCAGTTGTCCAACAATTTGTTAGGCTGGAAGAGAAATTTGTTGACATATCTCGCAATATGTCCCTCCTCATGGTGGCTCTAGTAAGAAATATCAAACCTTTTGGATGGGTTGGAGGCTCTAACTCTGATATCATATCAAAAGGGAAATCATGAGATAATAAAGACCCATAAAATGAGTCAAGGAAGGAGCCCGAGAAATAGAATACATAAAGCCATACCAAGGTGAGGTTGATGCATTAAAATTGAATCATTGATTTCAACAACTAGAATTTTATTTCAGCATTCACCATATAGATGAGGAGAAAAATATATCATTTTCTAGACTGAATTTGGAGGTCCATGCTTTAACTTGGTGGGAAAGCCACATTGAAACAATTAGGCTGGAGGGTGATCCACCAATAAATAAGTGAGAGGATTTCAAAAACCTCATTAAGTATCAATTCTATCCTATTGGGTATGTAGAGGACCAATAGGTCTGTTGGTATTACTTCAGGCAAAGGTCGGGGGAGAGTGTCCATGAGTACAACACCAAGTTCAAAAAGATGGTCATCATTTTGGATATACATCGTCATCTACAAAATCAAGTGATGTATTTCAAGCCAAGGATAATGGACAAGGAATGTGTACATACACAATATCTGGAAAACATAGGCCACAAGAAAGGGCAACTTCCAAGCAGAAATAGAACCAGGAAGGGGGTGGGGGGTTGGGTGGCAAGAGAAGAAGACGAAAACCATTACACATCAATGAAATGATCCAAAAAACCATTCTAACCATTTCAATATTGATGGTCACACTGAGGGAAAGTGTTGGAAACTACATCGAAAGTTGAACCCGAAGAACCACAAGAAGGATGCAAAGAAAAAGAAAATTCTAGCCATGGGTTTGAGCAATCAAATCGAAAGAAGCTCCATGGTGGATGAGAATATTGTCTACACATCAGTCACAATGAGGTGAATCTGAGTAGCCTTCATCACTGGGAAGAGAAGGAGATTACCAAACTCTTCCACATTAAGATCCATGTCAAGAATACCAAGACAGATACTCTATTCGAATTCGGTTCACATGATAATCTCATAACAATAGATTTGGTCAACAAGATTATATTGGAGGTTTTTGATCATCCTAGCCCCTATCCATTGGCTTGGGTAAAAAAGGATGTGGATATCAAGGTAACAAAATAGTGTAAGATCAAATTTACTGTAAGTATAGACTTTATTGATGAAGTGGTGTTGGATGTAGTACCCTTGGATGTGTGTGGTGCAGTGTTTGGGATCCCATACATGTATGTGAGGGATGCAATATTCAATGGAAGAGCCAACTAGTATCACCTGATCAAGAATGGGAAGTCCTACATAATCAACACACACAAAGGTAAATCAAATATCTCACTGGTAAGTTCCAACCAAGCCAAGAAGTTGATTAGTTCCAGTAAGAAATATGTTTTACTTTTCTTAAGAGAGAATCAGTCTAATGATGAGTCAATAAGAGTAAAGGCATCCCTAGAGGGGTGCACTAAAGAGTAGATATCTCTATTGGAGGAGTTTCTATAGGCATACATAGGAGTGTTCCAGAAGCCTAAAGGGATACCACCCAAGAGGGAATTGGAGCATGACATACAATTATTTCCAGAATCCCCATTGTCGAACATTAGGCTGTATAGATAGCTCGTTCTAGAAGAAAATGAAGTGAAGAAGTAGTTGCAATAGCTGCTAGAGCATGGAGTGATTTGACCAAACACCTTACCTTATGGGTCACCTATCATTATATTACCCAAGAATGATGATACTTGGAAGATGTGTATCGATTACCGATATTTAAACAAGATTACACTTAAGAATCGATACCGACCTATACCCAGGATTAATGAATTTTTAGACTAGTTGCAGCATGCCAAGTACTTCACCAAGTTGGATTTGAAATTAGGATACCACTAGGTACATGTCAAATAAGAAGTCACTTGGAAGACTGCCTTCAAGACAAGGAAATGTTTGTATGAATTTGTGGTCATGTCATTTGGCTTATGTAATGCACTAGCTACATTTATGAGACTGATGAATGATGTATTATGCCCATATTTAGATTAATTTCTTATAATATATTTGGATAATATATTTTTTTATAGCTCTACCTGGGAAGAGCACATCTCACATCTCACATCTTAAGCATGTGTTAGAGACCCTAAAAAAGCACTAGCTATTAGCTAACCTCAAGAAATGCGAGTTTGCTTAGAAGTCATTGGTGATTTGGGGTATGTGATCAATGGATGGGAACTCAAGATAGATCCCAAGGAGATGGATTCCATCATGAAATGGTAAGTTCCTACATCTGTCACTAAAGTGAGGAGATTTTTTGGGGAAACATAGTACTTGGAGAAGTTCATAGCTTCATTTTCAGCAATAGTTGCACCAATCCATACCATAGAAATGAGGTGGTAAGAGTTTCCAATGGGATAAGAATCAACAGAATGATTTCATTGAGTTGAAAATAAATATTAGTCAAACACTAGTTCTCACATTATCAAACTTGCAAAAGAATTTCAAAGTGGAGATAAATGCAAGTGGGTATGACATGGGAGAAATTTTGATGCAAGGAGGAAGGCTTGTATGCTATCATTTTGAAATATTTCATGGGTAGTTCTAAAATACCCTACCTATGACAAGGAACTCTATGCCCTTGTTCAAGCTATTAAGAAGTGGAAGCACTATTTGATGGTCAAGGACATCGTCATCCACATAGATCACCAACCACTATAGTATTTGCAGGCCCAGAGTAAGTTACAAAAATTTAGACATTACAAGTAGATGGGGCTTTACAACAGTTTCATCTAGTCATCAAGTATACAAATGGAAACACAAACAAGTTGGAAAACATGCTTTCAAGGCCACCCACATCTGAATTACAACTTTGGGAACTCTGATGCATACACAAAAGATGATGACCTCAAGGAGGTGTTTCAACAACTACATGGCCAAATTTATATAGAAGAAGTTGATGGTAAGGGTGACTATCATCTAGAATGGGTTACTCTACGAGCTAGACAAGATATATGTTCCTAAAGGTGAAATATTGTAGTTTATGAGAGAGGCTCGCACGTCCAAGGCTGTAGGAAATTTTGGTGTTGGGAAGATGGTTGCTAACTTACATATGTATGTGTACTCACTCAAAATAAAAGAAGATGTAGCATGATATATTAAAGGATGCATACTTTATTGTACCAACAATCCCAATAACAGGAAGCAAGGTCTATACCATCCCTTACTTGTACCAGCTCGACCTTGGAAAAGCATTTCCATAAATTTTGTGGGAGGTTTACAAACAACCAGGAAGGGACATGACTATCTATTTGTGGTAGTTGAAAGGTTTAGCAAGATTCATAATCTCATACCTTGTAAAAATACTATCAAAGGACAAGAAACAGTAAATAAGTTCTTTGAATAGTTCTAGATGCACTTTGGGATACTAAGGAGCATCATCTCAGACAAGGATATTGGATTTCTTGATGCATTTTGGACTACATTATGGGAGAATATGGACACTAAGTTGAAGAGATATACAACATTACATCCATAGACATATGGGAAGACAGATGTAGTCAACAAGACTTTGGTTCAAATTTTGAGTGGTTACAATTAGTAAAATTTGAAGACATGGGATGAAAATCTCATTTATTTACAACACTCTTACATTAGAGAAGTCCACACTTCCATTGGTAATTCACCTTTTGAAACTTGCTTTGGATATTTTCCACCTTCACCCTTGGATGTTGTATATGGAAAACAAGGAGGAGTTAGGGAGGACCTCAAAGGAGATGAAATGAGAGAAGAAAAATTTGTTGAAAAGATTAGGCAAATCCATTTGCAAGTATAGGATATGCTGAAAAAGTCACGAGAAACGTATAAGGCAAGACATGATCAAAATAGAACTGAGAAGTCATTCAAACTGGGAGACATGGTTTGGTTACAACTGAACAAGGAAAGACTACAGGGTCCTTGTAAGAAGATCAAGTCTATGCAATATGTCCCTTTAGATATATTGGAGAAGGTGGGAGATAATGCATACATAATCAATCTACCCCCATACATGCACATTTGCTCAGTTGTGAATGTGGAGAATCTAAAACTCTATGAGCCTTCCATGTTGGATCAAGAGGAGGAGTAGGTCCTACATACCATAGAGGAATTATCATCATATGATCAACTAGATTTGGCAGAAGACATAGTTTTGTTGAAGAAGTCTAAAACTACAAGACATGGTCAACATGACCTTTGGAATATTGGGTTGAAATGACAACTTCTAGGAAAAGAAAAATGGTACTCCAGGGAGAAGGTAGAGGAAAAATGTCCTCACCTAATTTAGTAAATATTTTAGGGACCAAAAACTTCCCTAAATGGGGAGGTATGATCCGGATTGGATCATTATATTATTTTTCATCTATCTTGATGTTTTCAGAGTGGAAAATATTTAAGGAATCAACTTTCAAGGTCATTTTAACGACATGTCCCGGTTTGGAAAATTTGGGTTTGAAACCTTCTGGATCCATTTTGAGGCATCAAATGGCATTTTTGGGGATCACAACTTTCTAAACTTTGGATAAGACCCCTTGAAATGGATCTACACTCAAAGACCTTTCCAATGACTCAAAAATTGTGTCAATTGGAGCTTATATGAAAAAGTTATGCATATCACAAGTTGACCTACTGTGTTGACCACCATGGTACAAGAGGATGCCACGTCAATCCATATTACTCACGTTTATGGGTCTATCCATGTGTGGAATTTCAAGAATATTCTATAAATTCCAAAACCTTATTAGATTTTAGGGTTGAGGAAGTCAAAACCATGCCCCTATATGGAGATCAAGATATGTTAAATACCGTTCCGCTAGGAGGAGAAGGGGTTCCATTATTTTGCATTGTATCTTGTTCCATAGCTGAGAAAAACATCTAAGAGTGATATTTTGTGAGCATAATAGAGGAGAAGGAGGATGATTCTATATTAGTTGTTCATGCCACAATGCCAAAAGTTAACTCCGTAGCATGTTCCCATTCCTGTGTATGTGCATTTTATAATTAAAGCAAAGAGAGCAGAGCATAGGCCTCACCTTCTAGATGGGTTTTCTCTTGTATTGGGTTTCCTAGGTCAAATATTGTGTTCATTTGTGTGGATGGTGTATATTTGTGCCTATTCTTTCACTTTTGTATTTCAATTATTTCTTAAATTCAAGCCATAAGCTATAATAAATCCAGGATCCAAGTAAATAAACCGCACAAATGAAATATTTCAGAATATTATAAGATTCATTGTGATGCATTGTTCCAGTGGAATATCCACGACAATTTGCATATTAGAGAGAGAAACCAAATAGTGGGCAATGTTTCAAAAGAAGGTCTTCGTCTTGCTAGCAAGGGTTGGGTTATTCTTGAGGAACTGAACATACATAGCAAATAATTTCATCATGCTTCCTTTTAGTACTAGATACGATGTATGTTTTTTAATGATCTGATGTAGGTCACTTTATTGTAGTATTTTTTGAACAATGTATGGATGTATGAATATATGTATAAGAGGACTTTCTAAAGGAGATATATGTCTATGAATGCTTGAATGCTTCTTTTTCTTTTTTTCATCCTATGTGGATATGAAAGCTATGTAGATGAAGAAAACCTATGAATAACAAATTTAATAAGCAAATTTTTGTCCTTACTCATATGACCGAAGACAGATCTTTCTATTTGAATGTTGACCAACATCTTCCTTTATGTAATTTTACTCTTATTGGAATAAATTTGCAATTTATTTTATTTTTTGGAAAAAAATATACAATGTGACTTATGAATAATAAGGCTTCCCAGCTAAAGGTAACTCATTACTATTGATTAAGTTCTCCTTCATATCAATGAATAAGTACCTAATATATTTATACAAAGTTTGAGGCCTAAAATCACTTATATTTTCCCACATCAAGTGACTCCTTTGTAACACCCCATATCTTGGTCTTAGGCAGTTAGAACATTGTTGTTTACTCAGCTTCGCAATTCAATTCTCAACATTTGTTTAGGCTCAGTTAGTTTGGGATATATATTTGAGATATGTACACTTGGACCTAATTACGTGTTGCATGGTATTATTTTCACTAATATATGCTCATGATGATGATATCTCTTTGATTTGTTTAAACATGCAAATTAAAATGTGGAATTTAGGTACGTGGATTCTAGTTCAAAGTTATGTTGTGAATGTATTACAGATGCAAGGCATGATAAAATTGAACATACATTTATTAATTGAACGCCAATACAGATATGGATCCTTATATGAAATTATGATTTATATGGATGGATATGAGTTATTGGTGAACTAACCTACAGGTTGATGAGCTATGTGATAGCCAAATGATTGTAGTGTTGAGGTAACTTGGATGTTGTAGACATCAAGAAGATAGCATATGCTAATAGTTTTACTTAATATTTAATTCAGAATATTTCTATGATCTATGGTAAGTGTGGTTTTGACAGGACACACATCTTTCCCAGAGTGGTTGTTTGACAATGTGACTCTAAGAACAATAGTTGCACAATATGGATTTATGTAGGGTGTTGACCCTAGTTCTAAGAGGAGGGGTGGAGGTATTTCCCACCGTTTATCCTTCAAAACCTAGATTCGTAAGAGATATGTGAAGTCACGCTCCCTTAGATGTGTGATGGCGACTGTTGGTTTCCTGCTAGGGAAGATTAGTCGAGATGTATGACACTTTTTCTTACGATCTCTATCTGGAGTTGGGTTAATATAGTTGATGCTCCAACTTAGTCCAGTAGAGGAAAGGATAAGATGGAAGATGGAAGTAGGTTACAAAGGAAGGATGTTTCAATGTTAGTTGAGAATATTGATTGGGGATTAGATATGCCACTATTGTTTACTCACTTGGTTCCTATCATGTTTAAAACCCTCGTTTGATTCCCTTTTGATATTTTAAGTGTGATAATGAGTTATTGATGAATTATTGTAATTTTATTCATTAATATTATTAAATGAATCATTTACTTGATATATTGTCATGCATGCCTTGGTATGATCATACAGAAACTATGCACTAGATGAAGTGGTTGTTTATTGTTAGTGCATGCATAAGATATATGTTCTCTAGCTACACACGAATACCCTACATATGCACATTAGTAGAATTAATTAATAAATTAATTATTAAAGTAGATTATTAACTATTTAATTGAATGGTTTAATGAATATGTAAATTATATTGCATAAAAAAATATCTAGTAGTATTAAATATCTTCTTTGACTTTGATTGATGGTTGGTATTATGAATTAAATGAGTATGGTGGGTTGTCATGTAAATTTTGGGGAAAATTTTCAAGTTGCATTTATAAGCTAGCATGAGAAGAACTTTGCGTTTTATTTATTGTTATTTTATGTAAGTAATTTATATTTTATTTTATTTTAACTTTTCCCAAAAATCTAAATAAGGATGTTGATGACTAATAATGAGGGTGATTGAGGATACTTGGGGAAGGGGATATGAAAACTTGATAAATAGGAAGAGGAAGTGGTGATGAAGGGAGGAGGTTGAGAGGTTGAATTATTCTTGGAAGAATTATTTCTCGTGACATTCTTGGTTAAAGCATATGTGCATTGTTGTTCTTGGAGTCACAAGCATGGAGGGCCAAGAGAGTGAAATGTTTCTTGGACATAGGAAGTTGGCTAGGCTCCTAGTTGGCTGGGAGGATAATTTTGTTGTTCCACTCTGGGTAAGTGGAAAAATAATTGGGAAAATAATGCTTGGAAGTGTATTCCTACTACTAGAAGGACTACATTGCAAATGATCAACTTCAACAGACTAGGGGAATATGTTTTTTTCCTAATATGTATTTGTTATGATTCTATTATTCCATTTAAAGAGTAAAAATGTGTTACTCCAAATATTTTGATGCTTGAGTGTATAAGCTAATAAATTTTTTTCATAGCATCCCATAGAGAGGTTCTACATTTGGTATATGAGCGTGGTTGCAACCCTTTAGGCCTATGAGCCCTTTGCGGAGCCATATGCAACCAATAATTATACGCATATTCTAGTGAATAAATAGAACCTGCTTATCTTAACAATAGTGTAATCTAAAATCAATGTTAAAAATGGTTGAATTCCTATAAGACATTTAATTTTTAAATCGTTTTTATTTTTCATTACAAAACTAAATATTACATGTAGATGATCTTGCCTCTCCGTCCCTTTCTAGACCAAAATATTCTCCTCTCTCCATATCCACACATTGATATTTCAACATCAATGATTTCTTTGCCCAGGTATGGAAACCTCCTTAATTATGGTGTGACTATGCACCTAGTAGAATTGAATTTCATCTTCTCCATTGAAAATAACTTCTTTACTACGTTGATATTTCAACATCAATTATTTCTTTGCCAGGTATGGAAACCTCCTTAATTATGGTGTGACTATGCACCTAGTAGAATTGAATTTCATCTTCTCCATTGAAAATAACTTCTTTGCAAAAGTAATGGATAATATTTGTTGTGTATTGAACACTCTGACCCAGAAAATATGAAAATCCTCCCGTTTTTTTGTTAATATCACTTCTTTTGAATTCAATTTATGATTTTGGGGCCTTTGTATGTTGATACCTTTGTGTTTGCATACTTGGATTTTCAGTTTGGTGGAATAATTGCATACCCATTTTACTGTCCATGAAATTGATTGTGCATGAAAGGAAGATTCAGTGTGGACAAAATTGTTTCCTACTTCTGGAAGTGCTTACTACTGGAAACATTGCCTGCAAAATTGAATACCTTGAATCAGTAAAAAAATAATCTTTACAAATAGAAAAAAAAAACTCACTCACCATTGATAAAGTTCCTCTACTTAAACACATGACAGATCCTTTTATTGTTACCAATAATAACAAACTTCTATAAACTTGGCATAAGGACATGCAATTATAAATAAATTACAAGGATTGCAAGAAAACTATTTAACTCATTGTCAACTTCTAAATTTAATCACAATTACCGTCTCTCCAGATCATCCTTCCTCCTTGCCATTCAAACTCGGTTTGAAGGGGAACTTCTGTTTGATCGAATGGAAGTTTGTAAAATCCAAATTATATATAAAATTAAAATGAAATTATCTCTCTTTAAGGAGGAGGAATATAAAGAGGATGAGCAACATGCATGGCTAAGGGAGAGTACAGTCGATTAAGAAGATATTGCTTTGCAGGGGGTGACTCTTGCAACTGATGGGGAAGAAAAAGAGTTGGCAAAGTCTAAAGCAATTGATAAAGAAGAAAAAAATTTCAAACTTAGTTGTGCTTTAGCTATGCTAGCCTCAACTTCTTCAGTTAGCACAGAGCATGCATACAATTTTGGCCCTTGTTAACAAATAGATTGGACTATATAATAAAATGGATGATAAAGAAGGGGAAGAAGGCACTGAAGCTGCTATGAAGGCATATCACAAGAGAGAAGAGTGATAATGTAACTAAAATTTGTGTAGGAAGCAATGCTTCATCTTCTTTGATAAATAGGATTGATGTTATGCTTCATAAGCTAGAAAAATAAATTGATGATGTAGATGCAAAAGTTGGTGACCAATGGTGAATATTGGACAACGATTATGATGGAAAGGTAACCCCATAGGAGGTAGTTGCAGTTGCTTTGTATCTCAAGAACACCTTAGGTCAGAAACCAATGCAACATTTGGTCAACAATTTGGCAAAGGGTAAAGATGGAAAAAATTCTCGTGGAGGATATTGTTAAGATGGGAACTGTATCATGAAGGTTGTTGATGAAGATCATAGACCTGATCTAAAAATGAGCCTTCATATTGGATCATATCAAACATAAATATGTTATCCTTTCCATGATCATGTCTACAATATAACCATTTGAGAATGTAAGTATACATGACTCGAGTTTGAGTGAAAAAATCATAATTCATATTTGATGTATTTTAATTTTGATCTCGTTTTCAATGGTGAAGTAAATCATGACAAGAAAACAAACCTATTTAATCCTATAGTAGCTATTGTATGTGGTTTTCCTGAATTTCCATTAGAATTAAGGCAAAACAAATGATGATCATTATACAGTAATAGAGGTTGTGCATTCACCATTTACAAAGTTCTGTTTGATCGAATGGAACGTAGACGCTGCAGAAATCATCATTATTGTTGTCATACAGTGGCACAGTAAAAATTATCAGATGCACCATTCATGAATATTAAAGTGTATAAAAGGTAAGGTAATAAAAGTTGGTGAAAATTTTCTATAATTTTCTAGTAGCATTCAACCAAGTTGTATTTGCGTCGAGCATTCCACCAACAACACCAAAGTCATCGAAAGAGGCAACATGCTCTCCGCACAAAATAACCTCCTTGTAAATGTCACCCAGTGTAGTGCAACGCGCATAACAAATGACTCCTCTCCTATCTTCTTTAAAAATTTAACCTATGTGTCTTATTGTAGTCTTGGGATATCGCGTACACAAATAAATGCATGTCAATTTTAAACGATTGTACATTGAAATTTGTTCAATTGAGGTTAAATGCAATTGTTGTTTGGTGTGCCCATAAATAAAGTTTAGTTTTATCTTAAAAAGTTATTTAATATGCGATGCATAAAGATTCTTAGGGATGGAGTAGACTCTTATTGTGATAATGTAAAATATGTTTTTCAAAATAAATTAGTTTAAGTGAATAAATGATGTATAGTAGAAAAATCACTTGTTGTGAGATTATGTTTATTCTCATCTTTAAGATAGTGAGAAGATATATTTTCTTTAAGTACAATTATTATCAACTAAATTATAAGAGAGTAAGTATTTCTCACTTTTAAATATTATTTATTAATAAGACATATTAATGACAATAACGGGAGGGTGACATTTATAATAATATTGAAGTAAATTTAAAATTTAGATTTTTATTATGGATTAATTATTATATGAAACACGATAAAAATGTCATAATGAAATGAACCACACTATAATAAGGGTTGCATGGCAAGGCAGTTCCTGCCTAGTTAGTTGGGAAATACATGTTGAACAATGAAACTTAATATAACTAAATGCACAAGTAATGAATATTTTTTGTCAAAAGATAATAATTGAGGGTTGTTTGTTATTCAAAGTGTATAATGAACAGTAAGTTGAATGGAACTATAATATTCATAAATATAATATAAATATAATAAATATAATAATAAACAATATATTAGAGATTAAATATAATAATGCATAATAATAAATACATAGTACAATTTTTTATATTTAGATGTGGTGATTGGTGAAATTAATTGATTATGTAATTAATTCGACATATTGAAAGTCGTAAAGGAAGCAATAACACTTCAATTCTATCAACCAATTAGAAATGAGAAACACAAATATTTTTATTATATCCAAAAATATATATTTGTTTTCCTATGTTAAACATTACATTGCATACACAAATTTATGGTAAAAAACAAATTAATGTCACATCAATATTACATCAAAAGCAAACTCATTACTATAATCCCATGAAAAGACTAATAATAAAAATCCCACACCTAAATAAAATAAAATAGAATACAACAAAACTTAGTATCCTATGAATACTAAAAATATAAAAAATAATACTTAATAAATATTTAAAAATATTTAATTTGTATGATGATTAATAACATGATACAAATCGATGACATGATATGTACAACTATCACATATAATTAAAATTATAGATATGTATATAATTTATTTTATTGTAAATTTTTTTCTTAGAAACACCTTGCAACATAAATAGTTGGTTTAGTAGCCAATGGTCCTTTTGCATTGAAAAGATGGCCATTACTTTAATTACCATGTTTCAAACAAAGTTTTTATATATACAAAACACTATTAAATCAACTTTATAGGATGAGAAGTCAACCTATAATTAAGTGTTCAACTTGTATTTGAAGTTGTAATAGTTTCTTTTTAGTTGATAGTTGCAAGAAATAAGAAATCAGGGTTGTTAATAGAAATATATAACTATGATATAAAATAAAATAAAATCAGTTGTTGAAACAGTAAATATATTACCCATACGTGTAGAGATTGAATAACACATATATAATAATTTATACAATGGAATCAACATATAAATAACAAAATTTCAAATTTGGGTGTTAGGTTAGAGAATTTTGATGGTATGCTTAAGACTATGGTTAATTATCAAGATGACAATCTTTAGATACCATTTATTTATGTTTTTATTTATTTTTCTTTTATTTTTATTTTCCATTACATATTATCGGAATTTGATGTGTTTTTGTTTCAAAAACAATGTATTAGTTAAGTGCGTAAGTCTATGAGTCTATTTTATTCATTCATAAGCTTATTTTATTTATTTAATGTCCATAGTTAGTATATATATATAGTAATCATAAAGATATATTATAAGTAAATAACAATAAGGTCAAAATAAAGATAGTGGCATTAGTTAATAGTAATAGATATAGTAGTTAATAGGTAATGATGTTATGAGGATGTTGTAGCCGTAAAAACACATTAATGATAAAGTGATGTGTAAGAGAAGTATATAGTGTTATAGTGGGACAAAGAGTCAAAGATGACAACTATTCTTACATTAAAACTGTTATAATTATTCATAATGTGGACAATATGAAATTGTATGGGTAAATGAAGTAGCTTTCTTTTTCAAAAATTACGACATAAACAAATGTGGCAATCCGTAGAATTAATAAGTTGTAAAGGACACTATGTGAGTGGAAAAGAGGGCTTAGTTAGAATCACCTAAAGTAACCAATCTCAACATTCCTAAGAGTGAAGAATGTATCATCATTGCAAGAAAGGCAATGACAACTTGCGAGATAGCAAGAGGTGGGTTTCATGAGGAGGTCAACAAATTCTAATTTTTCCATAGTGCTTATGTTAGGAGTGGCAAGCAGTGATGAGTCCTACTCTTGATTCTTGTGTATTATATGATGTGCATATAAGAAGATTTGTGAATTTTCTAGTGATACTTATTCTCAGAGAGGGAAGGAGGGAAGGTCATGTGGCAATTTACTATTGGGGAAAAACACTACCTAATTAATGGAGAATTTGGTGTGGTGTACCATTGAAATTTAGCTAGTGTAGGAGATTAGCTTATACACTTGGGTCACTTCTATAGTTAAGTATGAGTGAAAAAGATTCTCGACCCTGTCGAGTCTACCACAACAAAATTTGTGGATTATATTTAATCAGTATTTAGGTTAGTATGGTGATATTTACAACATAACATTGTAGTGGGTGCTTATGTTTAGTTCCATGTTCTTACGAACATTCAAAGGGATACTATAATTGGGCCTATGTTGTGAACCTAGATCTTGAGTTTAGGACGATAAGCGAAATATTGTGACAATATGTTTAAATGTATAATAATGAGTGATGGCATGTGTATTGACAAACTAGAGCGATAATTAGAGTCAACAATGATTGTTTATAATTATCAAGATATGTCAGGTGGAATGGTATATACGACTTAATGAAATTTATATCGAACTCAATACAAGATGCACTTAACTAGAGAACCAATTATGAGCTAAGGTTCTAACTGGCACTCAAACTAATAGACTATACTTTAAATATGGGGTCCTATATGGAACTTATGATGAATAAATCTATAATAGAAGTGTGTCTTTCCATTAATTAAGTTACTAGTGATAATCACATAGAGTTGGGATACAATAAGGTGCTTACTAAATAGGGGTAGTGCAATCAATATGTTATTAGCCTCAACATGTTTTAATCAAGTCAAGGTCCAATAGGACCAGTATAGAACATGGTTTTCTATCAGAGAAGACACATAGAAGTTGTGTCATAAATTCTCCTCATAATGTGAATGATCATAACTTTGGGACAAAGTTTCTTGAAGGGTGGGTGTATGTAACGCCCCATATATTGGCCTTAGGCAGTTAGAACATTGTTGTTTACTCATCTTAGTAATTCAATTCTTAACACTTGTTTGGGATCAGTTAGATTGGAATAGATATTTGAGATATGTACATCTGGACCTAATTATGTGTTGCATGACATTATTTTCATTGATATATGCTCATGATGATGATAGCTCTTTGATTTGTTTAAATATGCAAATCAAAATGTGGAATTTAGGTAAATGGATACCAGTTCAAATTTATGTTGTGAATGTATTACAGATGCAAGGCATGATAAAAATAAAGACACATTTCTTAATTGAACGTCAATACAAATATGGATCCTTATATCAAATTATGATGTATATGGATGTATATGAGTTATTGGTGAACTAACCTACATGTTGATGAGCTATGTGATAGCCAAATGATTGTAGTGATAAGGTAACTTAGATGTCGTAGACATCAAGAAGATAACTAATGCTATAAGTTGTACTTATTATTTAATTTGAAATATTGTTATGATTTGTGGTAAGTGTGGTTTTGACAGAACACACATCTTTCCCAGAGTGGTTGTTTGATGACATGACTCTAAGAATAGTAGTTCTATAGTATGGATTGATGTAGGGTGTTTACCCTAGTTCCATGAGGAGGGGTGGAGGTATTTCCCATCATTTATCCTTTGAAACCTAGAGTCATGGGAGGGTTGTGTGAAGTCATGCTCCCATACACGTGTGATGGTGACTGTTGGTTTCCTACTGGGGAAGCTTGGTCGAGATGTATGACACTTCCACTTATGTGTTCTATCTAGAGTTAGGTCAATATAGTTGACGCTCCAACTTAGTTCAATAGAGGAAAGGATAGGATGGAAGATGAAAGTAGGTTAGGAAGGAAGGATGCTTCGATGTTAGTTGAGAATAATGGTTGGGGATTAGATATGACACTATTGTTTACTCACTTGGTTCCTACCATGTTTAAAACTCTCTTTTGATTCCCTTTTGATATTTTAAGTGTGATAATGAGTTATTGATGAATTAATGTAATTTTATTCATTAATATTATTAAATTAAGCATTTACTTGATATGTTGTCATGCATGCCTTGGTGTGATCATACATGAACTATGCACTAGAGACAGTGGTTGTTTATCGTTAGCACATGCATAAGATATATGTTTGCTAGCTATGCACACGTACCCTACACATGTACACTAGTATAATTAATTAATGTATTAATTATTAAACTAGATTATTAACTATTTAATTGAATGGTTTAATGACTATGCAAATCATATTGCATACAAAAATATCTAGTAACATTAAATATCTTATTTGACTTTGATTTATGGTTGGTATGATGAATTAAATGAGTATGGTGGGTTGTCATGTACATTTTGGAGAAAATTGTCAAGTTACATTTATAAGCTAGCATGAGAAAAAAGACTTTCCATTTTATTGATTGTTATTTTATGTAAGTAATTTATGTTTTAGTTTATTTTAACTTTTCCCAAAAATCTAGATAAGGGAGGTTGATGACTAATAATGAGGATGGTTGAAGATACTTAGGGAAGGAGATATGAAAACTTGATAAATAGAAAGAGGAAGTGGTGATGGAAGGAGGAGCTTGAGAGGTTTGAGTATGTTGATAGGTTGGATCATTCTTGGAAGAATTGTTTCTTGTGACATTCTTGGTTAGAGCATATGTGCATTATTGTTCTTGGAGTCACAGACATAGAGGGCCAAAATAATGAAAGGTTTGTTGGAGCTAGGAAGTCATCTAGGCTCCTAGTTAGTTGTGAGAATAATTCATTTGTTCCACTTTGGGCAAGTGGAAAAATAATTGGGAAAATAATTATTGAAAGTGTATTCCTACTCTCGACAGGACTACATTGTAAATTATTAGCTTCAACAAACCAAGGGAAAGGGTTTTTTTCCTAATATGTATTTGTTATGATTCTACTATTCCATTTAAAGAGTAAAAATTATTGCTCCAAATATTTTGATGCTTGTGTGTACAAGTTAATAAATTTGATTTCATAGCATCCCATAGAGAGGTGCTACATCCTTTCATAAAAGGATTTTTATGGATTTATTCATACAATTTTGTATTAATCGTCATATATAATTTTAGTATTCATTTAAGGCCATATTTTTTATAAATCCTACATATACCTTAACATGATATGACCACAACTTGATATTTCAAATATTGGTTACAGGCCTCAAAGACATGAGGAGACTCTTATTTTTACTCTGTATATTAGCAAAAATCATAATAATCGATATGTTGGTTTTACCTACATAAGCATATCCATAATAAACACATATTTTATTATTGCATAATGTAATCCAAGCCTTTATAAATATTATCACTTCCTTTCCAACATAATCATCTACCTTTCTTTGACAACCATTGAATTTAACTTATCCTAAAATTATAAATGAACAATAGTATATATTGTTGGGCTAATCTAGTGGTCTAGATTCCTCAACATTTAATTATCAATCTAGGCAGGAAAACTTGTGAGACATAGCCACAATATGTGTATAATTGATTTTGAATCTTCCCTAAAGACTCCTTTTGAACTTGAAGGAATTAAATAACCAGACTCACAAACAGATGGTAAAATTCTCCAATCAACTAGTTTAGATTTAACTATCAAATGGTAAAGACTCGGAATGCAAATTGATCACCACTCTCATGCATGTGCCTCTTAGAGAACTGACTTTATTTAGTTAACTGAACTTTATGATCAGAGAAGTTAGTTTTTCTTATGAGTTTTTAAAAGGTAACTGAATGAAACTTCAACAAATGAGAAAATGCTTGTCTCGGAAAATTACAGATTTAATTGTCTTTGAGGATATTTCATGAAGTTTATTTGTATGGCACTGAAGACAAAATCATGTTCAATTTAGATTGAGTACTTTGAATGTCTAAATCTAAAGCAACAAGTTCACCATACTAAAAGAGGTTAATGTCTATAGAATACTATAAAAGGGAAATTCACACTTGACTATAAATTAAAATAGAATTATTAATCTACATGAATTTGAACATGCACATACATGAATTTATCAGATACTATGAAATTATAGGAAAACACAATGAACACACATTTATAGGAAATTATAGTAAAAAAATTTATACAAAGATTACATAAACAACCTATAGAATTCGTAATCACTAAAAAATAAAGGAAACAACTTAAATAAAACACAACACATACCAGGGGGGCTTCCTAGGGTGTGATGTCTAGAGAAATTCAAAAGAGATAAAGGCTTAACACATGTATTATAAAATATCCATTGAATTAATCTTCGAGCACAGTTCATAAGTTACAATATGTCTGAGGTAAAAATAACAACATTCCCATTAACCTATATAGATCCCCTGCCTTTTACTTCATACAATTCTTGTAGGGACCATAGATACAAAATTTGATATAATTCCTTTATTTAATTACACAAATAATTCAATCACTGTCATATAAGCAAATAGTCAGCAGAGATTAACATTTAACTACAACATAAAAAGAGAACTTAGCAATTTCATAAACAAATTACCTGCTTCTGATGTTAATTTCTTCGTTGACCTGTTTGTCTAGCCTGTTGCTTTGCTGCTGCCTGATGCGCTGAACAACTCTGCCCAAACCATGTTTCCTCCCTGCCAGCTAGGAGCAGCCTGTACGACTTTCTAGCTCCAGGATAGCGTAAGGCTATCCTGGCCCCCCGTGCCCAAAACCCCCAACAAACCGGTGCCCCTCGTAATGATCCTCCAAGACGACAGAACTCCAACACAAAACCAGAAAATCCAAGCCCCCGAAACCAGAACTATCTCCCCTTCCAAAATAATGCCCCCTCCTCGTAAGACTCCTCCCGTCATATGCCCCCTCCACTGACTCTCTTCTCGCTCATTAATATCTTATCCCTTCATTATTATCTTATCTCTTTATTTAATGTATTATCCCCTTATTAATATCTTATCCTTATATTTAATGTCTTATCCCCTCCCGCATACGTAAATCATTTAATTAAACAAATTAAAATTATTAACCCTCTTAAATTTATTACCCTGGTCATTGAATGTGATAGGTAATTAATTAATTAATTAATTATTTAATCAAAAGTTATAACAATTAATTAATTAATAATTATTTAATTAATATTCTTATGTCAATCTTTGTTTAAGTAAAACCATGTTAGGACAATTAATTACCTAATTAATTTTGTTTAATAATCCCTAAGCATATATTCAACTAGGGTTGTTACATACACCCACCCTTCAGGAAACTTCGTCCCGAAGTTAAGGTATCTTATGGTACAAAGGAAAAGAAACATGATTCACACATTCATAACAATTAACCGACATTATCAGTAAGTAAGTTAAGAAAACTCATACATACTAGTGTATATGTACAAGAAATGCATGTGTAGCTAGTACATACAAGTCCTGTGCATGTACTAATAATCAAAAACTATCATCCTTTAGTAATTTATGTATGCATCCAATCCAGTCAGCAAGACTAGTCTTTTACAAAATACAACAAACCAATCAATTGTTTGAGAAATCCTTTATTTACAATTATCCAGTTCAACAATTTTATTTAGACAACTATGGTTTAGTTACGTAATTATGAATATTCATATATAAACATTTTTTTTTATTTTTTTTTAGAAGGGAAAATATTAAATTCCACCATAAGACAAATCTCCATACTTTCTCAACTATTTCTACTCATCCTTCCTCCCTAACTTACTTCCATCTCCATTCCTATCCTTCCTCTACTAGACTATCTTGGAGCATCAACTATATTGACCTAACTCCAAATAGAATCCGTAAGCAGAAGTGTCGCTATCTCGACCAAGCTTCCCTAGCAGGAAACTGACACTCATCATCACACGTCTTGGGGAGCGTGAACTAACACCGTCCTCCCATGACTTCAGGTTTCGGAGGATACATGGTGGGAAATGCCTCCACCCCTCCTAATCATAACTAGGGTCCACACCCTACAATGGAATATACAGTGGCACCGTGTTGCTAGGGGTTTTGTCATCGTTTATTCGGTTTTGGGCAGTGTCATCACCTGAAATCCTGCACTGGTCCACATATCATAGCAATGCATCCAAACCAATATAATTTCACATACAATATTCATACCATAATGTTTCTTGGCTAGTGGTCATGATATCCACTTTCATCATCATTACCTTGGCTATTTCATAGCCCATAACCTGCAGATTAGTCTGTAACACAAACTCATACATTTCTATGCATTATTATCATGTAATTGCATACTATCATCATTTCAATTTGGTATCCCTGTACCGACAATTTAACATCAAATTTTTCCAGTTAGAAATAGATCTCATAATATTCCATTATTCAATTTCGACACCCAGTCATAAGATTATCATTTACCAAAATAGATTGCATCATATCCAACATCATTCTAATAGTATTTAAACATTCATAAAAAAATTCATTCTCACAATATGTCGCATCATATACATCATCATCAATAAAATTTAAACATTCGTAAAATTTACATTCACCTAGTAGATCGCATTATATACATCATCATCAATAACATTTAAACATTCATAAAAGCTCATACATTTTAAAGTTTAAGTGTATCACTTAATAGTTTCATTGTGACTAGAAAATAAAGTATATAGGCCTCAAGTAATCTTGTCTGTCTAAGTCAAAAGGTGGTGTTACATACACCCAACCTTCAAGAAACATATTCTCGAGGTGGTAAAAAAAGTGAGGGATAGTCTCGTCGTAGTGTATCGACGTCTTCCCAAGTAGCAGATCCTGGACTATAC
This sequence comes from Picea engelmannii, assembly GCA_009831015.1. Classification (NCBI taxonomy): domain Eukaryota; kingdom Viridiplantae; phylum Streptophyta; class Pinopsida; order Pinales; family Pinaceae; genus Picea; species Picea engelmannii. The sequence goes on along the minus strand of ML790577.1, from coordinate 565,775 downwards.
TTGTCCCATTGGACCTTAACTTGGTCTACCAGACGATTCCTAAGCTGTCGAACTCTACGGTCCAATATGCGTAATGGTTCTATGTGAGGGTTCCCACGTCTGATACCTGCAATTCCTTCCAATTTAGTTTATGTGATTCATTAGCAACATACTGACGTAAAACAGATACATGAAAAACATTGTGATTTTTATGCAAGTGGGGTGGCAGTACGAGACGATAGGCAACGGGTCCAATTTTCTCTTGTATTCTAAATGGTCCTATAAATCGAGGCGACAACTTTGTCCCCTTCCCAAACCATATGGTACTCTTATTAGGCCTGATACGAATGAAAACCTGGTCTCCCACTTCATAACTTTGGTCGGTCCTGTGTGCATCCGCATAACTTTTCTTCCTATCATGTGCTTCCTTTAGTCTCTGCCTAATCTGAATCACCTGTTCCTCCATCTCTTGAATCAATTCTGGCCCAACTGTTACTCGGTCTTCTAGTCTGTCCCAACTCAATGGCGTTCTGCATGGCCTTCCATACAAATCTTCGTAGGGTGGCATTCCGATGGAGCTATGAAAACTATTATTGTAGGCAAACTCTACCAAAGGTAGGTACTTCTCCCACTGGGTTTGATTATCCATGACATACATCCTGAGCATGTCTTCCATGACTTGATTTACTCTCTCAGTTTGCCCATCTGTTTCAGGAGGATACGTTGTGCTTAAGTTCAAGTGAGTCCCCAACGTTGACTGCAAACTTTTCCAAAACCTAGAAGTGAATCTGGAGTCCCTATCTGAAATGATCTTCTTAGGTATCCCGTGCAAATGGATAACCTCACTTACAAACACACATGCCACATCGGTGACATCGTAAGTGTCTCTAACCGGAATAAAATGAGAACTCTTGGTTAACTTATCTAATATCACAAGAATGACATTATGTCTATGAGATGTGAGCGACAACCCCACAACAAAATCCATAGAGATAACTTCCCACTTGTACATAGGAACATCATGTGGTTGTAGGAGGCCTACCGGGTGATGGTGGTCGGCTTTCACTTGTTGACATTCTAGGCACTTGGCGATGAAATGGGATACATTGCACTTCATGCCTACCCAGAAGAAGAGCTTCCTTATATCTGTGTACATCTTCTTCACACCTGGATGTGCACAATAAAGTGCTCTATGGGCTTCCTTCAGTATGATGCTTCGAATATCCCCATTCTCAGGGATGTACATCCTTCCTCGATATCTTAACAGTCCGTCTGTTTCCAGACTATATCCTTCATACTTTGGATCTAACTG